>VMDO01002674.1:78309-161965 GCA_007922755.1 Pedetes capensis | reverse complement strand
AAAGAATTGATGCTTTTGAATTGTGGTGTTGGAGACGTCTATTGAATATACCATGGACTGCCAAAAGAACCAACAGATCTGTCCTAGAAGAAGTACAACCAGAGTGCTCCTTGGAAGCAAAAATGGCCAAACTGCGTCTTACATATTTCGGACATGTAGTCAGGAGAGAACAATCCCTGGAGAAGGACATCATGTTTGGAAGAGTGGCAGGTCAACACAAAAGAGCAAAACCCTCCACCAGATGGATTAACACAGTGTCTGCAACAATGGGCTTAAACATAAGTAAGATGGTTTGTCTGGCACAGAATCGGCAAGTGTTTCGATCTGCTGTACATAGGGTCGCTATGAGTCGGACTCGACTTGATGGCACCTAACAACAACAACAACAAACTCTGTAGTTTTGTTAGAACATAACCAGTATTAATATTGCCTTTAAGATTTAATTTTTTTGCATAATAGCATATTTTTTCTTTAATTAAAAGTTATCATTTTAAAATATTTGAACAAATATAGCATATTACTACCAATAACTAATATCTGAATAGTACTTTATTGTTTTCAGAGACTCATTCTCTTCATATTACTTTATGAATGTTGATAACTTGCCACATGTATATGTTCTAATAGTGTACTAAATGAGAACCAATTTGAAGATGTATTTTCCAATAATACCTAGTTCACTTTACAATGGGATATACTTCATGGGAGATTTTAAGAGAGAGGAGCATGTAAATATGAGATAGTAATTTAAAACGCTTAAGTGAAATTATGTTACGTTTGTTTCATTAGGCTCATTTATAATTTAAAATAATTTTCATTATGATTTATATTTGTTTTCTTGTGACAAATTAGACTGGTATATCCTAGATTAGAGCAAATGTTTTCTTTAAATGTTAGGTATATTGGAAGGATTCTTTTTATATTGTTTTCCCCAGATATTTTATACTTGCTCCTATCTAAATTGCCTGCAGCCATACCACTGTGATGTTCTATACCATGAGATCTCAGAAGCTAAGCAGGGTCGGTCCTGGTTAGTATTTGGATAGGAGACCACCTGGGAACATCAGGTGCTGTAGGCTTGGGAGACGACCTGGCAACCCACTCCCCAAAACAATCTGCCATTGAAAACCCTATGAACAGCAGAGAAACACTGACAGTAGTGTTTCCTCTGTTGTATGTAGGGTCCCAATGGGACCTAACAACAGTAACAACCTTTTTAAATATGTTCTTTTGTGGATGTTTCAGAATTAATGAATCAGATATCAGCCATTCATCGGAGACTTCTATGGAAATCCCCCAGGAACACAGAGATTCAGTAGTTACTAAGTATATTAAAATGAATTCTGACACTGACAAAAAAGCTGCTGGTATTATCAGTGAAAACAAGGTATCTGAACTGAAGGAGAAAATTTCAGAACCAAAAACCACTGGATGCTATAAACCACCAGCTATTCCTAACATGAAAGTATTTGAGGCAATAGTCAGCTGCATTGGTGATGATGGAACTATATTTGTACTACCTAAAGTATCAGGTATGATCTCTTGTTTTGAGGCATTCATTAGTAACACTGGGCCTAGCAGCTCAACTTCTCTAATGAGATAGACACAATTGGAATACTTGGACAAGTAATTAACCTCTTTGAGGCTAATTTTCACAGGGTTGGTAGGATTAAATGATTGCATATCACACAATAATGCACACAAAGTGCTTTTAACCAAGCCTAGCATATAAAGGTACCACTGTGACATCTGATCCTGTTCAGATCTCAGAAGCTAGGCAGGGTCGGACTTGATGAGTGCTTGGGTGAGAGACCACCTCGGAACACCAGGTGCTATAGTTTTGGGAGAAGGCCCTGACAACCCACTCCCAGAAAATAATCAGCCATTGAAAATCTGTGAATAGCAGAGAAGCACAACAATAGTGTTTTGGCTCTTGCACATAGGGTCACTATGAGTTGGACACCGACTTGATGGCACCTAACAACAAGTAGCATATAAAAGCAATCTGAGTTTTTTCTTTATTATTTTAGCATAGCAGCATTATGTGTGATAATTATGTGAGTGCTATTCTCAGTGTCCTCCACATGTCTCTCAGCGTGTTGTGCTGTGGGGGCTTGTGTATTACTGTGATGCTGAAAACTATGTTGCCAGTATTTCAGATACTAGCAGGGCCACCCAAAGTGAACAGGTTTCAATGGAGCTTCCAGACTAAGACAACTAGGGATAAGGACATTTGCCAGCCACACCTTAATCAATTAGCCATTGAAAACCCTATGAATAGCAGAAAAACACTTTCAAATATAGTGATGGAAAATGAGCCCCTCAGTCTGGAAGGCATTCAAAAGACAACTGGGGAAGAGTTACCTTCTCAAAGTAGGGTCAACCTTAATGACAGGAATGGAATAAATACCCTAAGACCTCCATTTGCTGATGTGGCACAACTCAAAATGAGAACTTTAGTAACTGCAACAACAGGCTCAAACATAAAAAGATCACGTGTATGGCAGTTTTGGGTAGTGTTTCATTCTCTTGTACTTAGGGTTACTATGGGTCAGATCTGACTCGGTGACAACAACAGTGTGGTCAGTGTGCTAATTTGAGCTGATCATGAGCTGTAGGAGGATGTCTTTAGGATCCCATCTTCAGGTGACAGCTTCTGGCTAGAAATCTTACCTTAAGTGAAGAGCTTTGGGCTTTACTTCCTTTGTCTTGAACTTTGTGTAGTTATCAGAGAAATTCAAGGTTTTGCAGTATTGAAGCAACTCTGAGGGCAAAATGGTGGATGCCTTCTTTAGCACATGCTTACTTTCCAGTATTCAGGCCTCACTTTGTTTTAGGCTTGAAATATTCTTTATTTTTATGTCAACTCAGTAAATGTGTATATGTGTGTATATATATGTATACCTACCTACCTTATTTGGAAGGGTAATTCAGTCTGCTAATGGAAAGGGAAATTGCAAATTACTTCTTATACTGAGAATATTGTTGCTGTTAGGTGCCTTCAGTTGAGTCTGACTCATAGGGACCCTGTGTACAACAGAATGAAACATTGTGCCATGCACATGATCTTTTAATGTTTGAGCCTGTTGTTGCAGACATTGTATTTCTTCCTATTTTGAGTTGTGCCACATCAACAAAAGGGGGTCCCATTGACTTTACTCCATTCCTGCACTAAGATAAACTCTACTTTGAAGAGGCAACTGCTCCCTAGTCGTTTCTTGAATGCCTTCCAGCCTGGGAGGCTCATTTTCTGGCACTATATTTGACAGTGCTTCTCTGCTACTCAGAGAGTTTTCAGTGGCTAATTGATTTGGGAGTGGACTGCCAAGTGTCCTTTTCCCTTGTCTGTCTTAATCTGGAAGCTCAGCTGAAACGTGTCCACCATGGGTGGCTGGTGTCTGAAATACTGGCTGGTATCTGAAATACTGGGGGTAGCTGAAATCTGCTGGTATCTGAAATATTGGTGGCATAGATTGCAGCATTATAACAACACACAAGCCCCCACAGCACAATAAGCTGACAGGTACATGGGGCTGACTACATAAACAATGACTAAAAGCAGATCTCCAAACTCATCTTTCAATTTTATTGTGAAATGCTAATATGTGAAAGAATGTATAACGTAAACAGATGCTGCTATTGTTAGGTGCCGTCAAGTCATGTCCAACTCATAGAGACCCTTATAGAGTTTTCAATGGCTGATTGTTTCCGGGTTGCCTCGGGAGTGCATTGCCACGTCCTTCTCCCATTTTTATGGTGCTGGGAATTGAACCTGGGACCTCAGAGACTGCAGAGCAGCGCTCTACCAACTGAGCTGAATCCCAGCCCCAATATAAATAGTATTTCAATAAAAATGTTAAAATGAGTAGCCATCTATGCATTGCCCAGGGTGAGCGTTACCTGGACTTCAGGAGACCTGAACCTCCTCTTAATCGCGTCCCTCTCCTCTTCCAGTAGGACTTACACAGTAAACATTGAGTTTGCTCAGTGTTATCATGCCTTTGCTTTTCTGTAAAGGCTGTCACCTACATATGTATCACCAAACAAATATTTTAGTTTCTCTATCTTTCAAACATTACATAAACAACCAAAATATACATATCATTTTATGACTTATTACTGGAATCTGAGCTCTGTTGCCTGCTGTTCTACTGAAAATCAAGCTGGATTCAGAAGAGGATGGGGAACCAGGGACATAATTGCTAATGTCAGATGGATATTAGCTGAAAACAGGGAAAATCAGAAAGATGTCTTATCTGTGTTTTATTGACTATGCAAAGGCATTTGACTGTGTGGATCATAACAAATCATGGATAACACTGTGAAGAATGGGAATACCAGAACACTTAATTGTACTCATGAGTAATCTGTACATGGACCAGGAGGCAGTTGTTTGAACAGAACAAGGAAACACTGCCTGGTTTAAAGTCAAGAAAAGTGTGCACCAGTGCTGTATCCTTTTACCTTACCTCTTCAGTCTCTATGTTGAGCAAATAATCTGAGAAGCTGGACTTTACAAAGAAGAATGCAGCTTCATGACTGGAGGAAGACTCATTGACATCTTGTGTTATGCAGATTGCACAACTCTGCTTGCTGAAACTGAAGAGGATTTGAAACATTTACTGATGAAGATCAAAGAACACAGTCTTCAGTATGGATTGCACCTTAACGTCAACAAAACAAAAATCCTTACAACTGGGTCAGTAAGCAATTTCCTGATAACTAGAGAAAAGATTGAAGTTGTCCAAGATTTTCTTTACTTGATTCTACAGTCAACACCCATGGAAGCAAGCAGTCAAGAAATCAAAAGGCAAATCGCATTGGGAAAGTTGCAAAAGACCTCTTTGAAGTGTTGAAAGGTAAAGATGTCACATCAAAGACAAAGATGTGCCTGACTCTTGCCATGATATTTTCATTTACATCATATGGTTGTGAGAGGTGGACATTGAAAAAGAGAAACAGAAGAATTGATGCTTTTGAATTATGGTGCTGGAGATGAATATTGAATATACCATAGACTACCAAAAGAACCTACAGATCTGTCCTAGAAGTGCAACCAGAGTGCTCCTTGGAAGCTCCTTACATATTTTGAACATGTTATCAGGAGGGACCAGTCCCTGGAGAAGGCCATCATGTTTGGTAGAGCAGCAGGTCAAAGAAAAAAAGACCCTCAACTAGATGGATTGACATAATAGCTGCCAGCAATGGGCTTAAACATAAAAAAGATCATGTGCTTGGCACAGAATCAGAGAATGTTTTGTTCTGTTGTACAAAGGGTCACTATGAGTCAGTCACTATGATTCAGTGGCACCTAACAACACCAAGAGTGCAGATGTGATTAAATAGTTGGCCAGAAGCTGCTGGGTTTTTAGCATCATGGTATGTCAAGGCTGCCACCAGGATTTTCCTCCCTCCTTCCTGGTGCCAATATTTTTATTCATCTATAAACCTTGAAATCCTTGTGAATGTAAAAATTCCAGAGCTCCTTTATTTCTTTTTTTTTTCTCATCACAAGGTGACCATGACACATTTTGTTGTTGTTAGGTGCTGTCAAGTCCAGTCAAACTCATAGCAACCCTCATAGGGTTTTCAATGGTTAACTGTTTTGGGATTGCCTCGGGAGTAATCTACAATCCTCCTCCCATTTTTACAGTGCTGGGAATCAAACTTGGGACCTCAGAGACTGCAGAGCAGCACTCTGTCAACTGAGGTACACCCCAGCCCCAATGATACATTTAGTTGGCAGAATTTAGGACTTAGGGACTCTTCTAATGATTATCTGAACACCGCAAGTACTGTCCCAGCATGGAAGAAGAGCAATGCCAGAAGGCTTCTAACAGCTCCTAAAGACTCTTAAGACAGGATTAGCACAAAGTGGCCTGTCTTCCCTAATTATGTCTTCCTTACTTTCCCTCTCCATTGGGACTAAAATAAGGGTGGGGCTGGTTCCAGGTTTTCAAGACATTCAGGTTTGGAGACCTTCTATGAAAGGAGAATACAAAAGTTTGTATTAGAATGAGGAAGAAATCACAGCAAATATCTGAAGATTCAGAGGACCTTTTGTGAAGATTCATATCCTTCATTTCCGTGAGCTTATGTGCAAAATACAATTGTGAGCCCATCCAGAATATGCTATAACTCATGAAACTCCCACACTCTGGCTCCCTAGTGAGGCCAATGTTGACAAGAATATGGTAGCTATGGATTTAGTAACATTTTCCTTGCATTTGTTGATTTGAGACATGTTTTTTTTTTAATTTGAAAGACAATAAATCTGTAGTTGGCTGTTTTAGAAATGAATGTTTGAGATCTATATTAAGAGTACCTAATCCAGAAAGTTTAGATCCACCTGTTTAGTCGTGGGTAAAAAGTGGTTGACTCTTATGTGGCAGGCAGTGCCCTAGATGCCTCACATCTAGTCCCCTGAGGGCTGCATATGCAGGTAGGAGCAGTCATATCCAGGTTACAGGGAAGAAACTGAAGCTTATGGAGGTAAAGGAAATGCCTTACATCATACAACTACAGAACCAAGGCTAGGAAGAGAACTGACTCTAGGGCTTACCTTCTGTGGTGTCAATTATAGGAACTATTTAGCCACTGTGGAGATAATGGGCCAATTTGCAATAAAAGAAAAATTAGAATTTTAGCTTATATCCTCAGCATTATACTGTAAGCATTAAATAGTACATAACTTAGGTTCTGTCATACTTAGGTATGCTGTCACACTGACATCTTAAACTTACAGTTCTTTTATATTAGACTATCTGGTATATGTTTAACCAGGAGAGCTCTTTATAGTGTCTGTACTCTTAAAATATCAGAGTCAGCAAAGTGGATGAAATTGGAGAAAATTATTTTAAGTGAACAAACACAATCTCAGAAAGAGAAATACCACTTGTTCTCACTTATATGTGGGAGCTGAATCAAAATTATTAAGAAGGAAAATATCCTATGCAGAAGTCAGAACATAATAAAAAAAATAATTAAAAAAAAAAGTTAAAGTTGACCTAGCAGAGAAGGGACAAATTGGGGAACACAAAAGGAGGGAAAGATCTAGCAAAAGGAGGAAATCCTGGGAGAGAAGCTGGGGGAGAGGAGGAACAATAAGGAATGGGGGAGGGGGTGACCTCAGGGTGAACAGCCCAACTTTAATAGTCCTGGAAATAATTACAATAACACCAATAATACCAAAGAATGGTAATAATATAGATGGGCTAGAAAATTCATGTAATAGTACTGACAATGAGAAAAGAAAGTTGGCTACAGAAAAAGTTTCAATCTTAAACATAATTGGCACCCAAGGATACATAGAAAAATATTACCATAAAAAGACAATCAAATGGAAGAGTCTTTGGTGGGGGTGGGTGGGATGGGGGGAAGAAGTGCACAAGAGGGTAAGGGGGAACTTATCTGTGTAATGTACAACAAAATGCATATATGGAAATGTCACAATGAAAAGCATGTCAGAATGAATCACATTATGATGTACATTAAAAATTTCCAATAAAAAAAAAATCAGAGTCAGGTCCTATGGCATACACCTATAAACCCAGCAACTTGGGAGGATGAAGCAGGAAGATCATGAGTTCAAGGCCAGAGGCAGCCTGTACAACTTAGCAAGATGTTGTCTAAAAAAAAATTATCTAGGAATGCAGCTATAGTAGTAGAGCACTTGCCTAACACATTTGAGTCCTTGGATTCAACCCCTCAGTACTGTGAATGAATGAAATCATAAAAGATCACAATATTTATATTCTGTTAGTGTTTTTTAAAATGTGAGGTACTCACTGAGTTTTTATGAAAGTTCTATTATAAGCCTGATTTTTAATTCCTTATATTACCTAATTTGTGAAGTTATTAAAAATTATTGATGACTTCTTAATGAAAAGTAGTAGATAAATTTTGATAAGTGCTTTCTATTGTTAATAATTTTTTCAGAATTTGAGCTTGTAAAAATGATGAATGAAATTCAAAGTAATTTAAAGTGCCTTGGTCTTTTGGAGCCTTATTTCTGGAAAAAGGGAGAACCTTGTGCAGTGAGAGGGTCCGATACCATGTGGTACCGAGGCAGAGTGATAGAGGCTGTAGGCGGCACTATCAGGGTAAGTCTGATATTTCTTTGTTACTATATTGGCTAAATACTGTAGCATTAAGGGGTCTTTTGAATCTGAACACATGAAAATCTGATTAAAACATCTTTTAATGACTTCACTCATGTGGGAAAATCAGTCAAGTGCATTACACTTTTATTTGTAATAAGGATTTTTCTTTATATTCAAATATATTTAGTAGCTTGAATAATCAAAAAAATAGTTCCAGGTGACCCTTGACCACTGGTACCTTATTAGATGGACCATGTAGTTATAGTTAGTAGCCTTGTGGGCACATGTGTTACAGCTTGTTTTCCAGTATGTTAAATATCTCCCTAGCAAATTTGCTTATGGCCCAGCTAATCTTTTCAAGGTAAGGGCTAGTTTGCCTTTCCAGAATAATAAGGTAGCACTCAAGTTTCACTCAAAATCTTTAAAAATTTCTGCATGCATTCAAAAATGAATTATAAAAATATAGATGAAAATACCTTCATTTACTAAGCAAGGCAATGAAACTGATGAAATACTTCATCAGATATTTAGCAATTAATGTTTTTAGTTCTAAATGGAATAAAGGGTTAGAGGAAAAAATTGGAAACAAAAATCTTTTTTTTCTACTTAGAAATGTATTTTCTGGTTGGTATTGATACCTAATAACCACATAGCACTTGAAGGTTTTTAGCTTCTTTCATGTATGTGCATTCTTATTTTACAATTTGTTTATGACTATCCTAGACATAAACTGTTATTCCCGTTTTAGTAATAGGCTCAATGACCTGCCAAAGTCATCCTCACTTACTAGGTGGTAGTGCTGGAGTTCATATCCAGGCATCTGATTCCTAAACTTAGAAGCCTTAGAACTTAGAAGACTTAGAACTCTTGTGGGGTTTTTTCCTGCTGCACTATAAACTGGTCTTAATAGAAGTAATGGTTTTAATAGAAGTAAAAAGGTTTCAATTTTGGGGTTAGTACTTAAGCATCACAGAGAGGGATCTGGCAATCAACTCCCAAAGCAATCTCGAAAACAGTCAGCCATGGAAAATCTTATGGGGGTTACTATGAGCCACATCCGACTCAACAGCACCTAAACAACAATAACAACAAATTTAAGTATCAAAATACTTAGAGTTATTTGTTCATATATTGTTATTGTTGTTGTATATAACTGCACCATTTATCACATACATTTGACTTGTTCAGAGATAAGCCATACCTTTTCATCATTACACAAGTGAATTAGTTCAGTTTTCATCAAATTATCATACTTCATGAACTTGACATATATGGAATCCAAATAAGTAAGTAAGTAATAAGTAAGGTGATTAAATCTTTTCTCAAGCTGTCAAAGTATCTCAGCTTATTCTAACTTAAAGTATTTTGACAGTTTACTCATTACCTATTTTTTTTCCTGTGGTCATTTTACATCTCATGCACAAAGAAATTTTCATTTCTTAACCTAATATCTTTCAATATTTATCCTGTGATCCACACTAACAACTAAACATATCAGGATGAGAGGGTGATATGGATGCAACATCTGTCATCCCATTGAACACCACAGTTGATTTGGTTGATCTGGCTGGTTAGGCAGGTGTCCCCCTCCTCCCTCACTGTTCCATGTGTGTCCGGCCCAAAGCTGTATGCTTGGTCATAGAGGACAGCCATCCCCAATAGAGGAGGACTGTTCTTTGATCAAGGATGGACAAGTAACTGTTCCCCTGCTAGAACCTCTGAACAAGCTCTCAAGAAGTAAATGTTTCATTAAGCCTAACACAGAAAGACAAATACCACATGTTCTCCCTCATACGTGGCAGCTAAAAAACATCCGTATGAATGTAAAGAAGTGATTGCTGCTGGGAAAAGATCAGGGGTGATGTGTTTGTTTCATTAGGTTGGGGCAGAAGAAATAATGTGGTTTATTCTTAAAATACCCGAGATGAACATGGCAATCCACTCCTGAAGCAATTCTGAAACAATCAGCCATTGAAAACCCTATGAAGGTCATTATGAGTCAGACCCAGCTCAACGGTACCTAACAAAAACAACAATACTTGAAATAATTTAGAAGTTGTATTATCAAAATTAAAACACTTCAGAAAGAGGGTTTTCATTTGAGGTATTTGTTTAATAATACTTAGGCTTTTTGTTGTTATTAAGATATGATTTATAGGCTACGTGCCAGAAAACCCTTTTACAATGAGGCTTGATACTCTATGGGATGAGGGGATACAAATGCCATTTTTTTTCTGGAAAATTTCCAGATACTAATTTAGTTATGTTTCCAGAAAGTTTTTTTTTTAAATACCAGAAGATCCCATCTGTCATCTGTTGTTGTGTGCCATGGAGTTGGGTGTGACTGATACAAACCTTATGTACAACAGAACACTGTGCCAGGCACAAAATCTTTTTTGTTTAAGCCCATTGTTGTAGACACTGTGTCAATCCATCTGGTTTAGGGTCTTCCTTTTTTTGTTGTTGTTGATCCACCACTCTCCCAAACATGATGTCCTTCTCCAGGGATTGGGCCCTCCTGATGACATGTCCAAAATACTTAAGATGCAGTCCAGCCATCCTTGCTTCCAGGGAGCACTTTAGTTGCACTTCTTCTGGGACGGATCTGTTGGTTCTTTTGGCAGTCTATGGCATATTCCATGTTCTTTTCCAACACCATTGTTCAAAAGCATCAGTTCTCCTGTCTCCCTTATTCACTGTCCTGGTTATGACTGAAAATACCATGGGATTAATCAGGCACATCTTTGTCTTCACCTTTTCAACACTTGAAAGAGATCTTTTGCAACAACTTTTCCTAGTGTAATGTGTCTTGATTTCTTGACTGCTGATTCCATGGGTGTTGATTGTATAACCAAATAAAGCAAAATCTTGGACCTCAATCTTTTCTCTATTTATCATGAAGTAAATTACTGACCCTGCTGTAAAGATTTTTGTTTTGTTGACGTTGAAGTGCAATCCACATTGAAGGCTGTGTTTGATTTTCATCAGTAAATGTTTCAAATCCTCTTCACTTTCAACAAGTTGTGTCATCTACATAATGGAGGTTGTTAATGAATCTTCCACCAATCCTGATGCCACGTTCTTCTTCATAATGTCCAGCTTTTTAGGATTATTTGCTCAGTGTAGAGATTGAAAAGAAAGGATATAGCCCTGTTGCACACCTTTCATGACTTTAAACCAAGGAGTGTTCCCTTGTTCTGTTTAAACAACTGTCTCCTGATCCATGTAGAGGTTTCTCATGAGTACAGTTAAGTGTTCCAGTATTCCTATTCCTCACAATGTAATCCATAATTTTTTGTGATCCACACAGTCACGTGTTTTTGCATAATCAGTAAAACAAGACTTTTTTTGGTTCTCTGCTTTCACCCAATATGCATCTGACATTAGCAGTGATGTCCCTGGTCCCATGCTGTCTTCTAAATCCGGCTTGATTTTCTGGCGGTTCGCTGTCAGTAAATGCTGCAGTCGCTTTTGAATGATCTTTAGCAAAAATTTACCATGTGTGATATCAGTGGTATCGTTCAATAATTTTCACATTTGGTTGGATCCCCTTTCTTGGGAATGGACACAAATACGAATCTTTTCTAGTCAGTTGATCAGGTAGCTGTTTCTAAATCTCTTGGCATAAACAAGCAAGTATCTCCAGTGCTGCATCTATTTGTTGAAACATCTCAGTTGGTATTCCATCGATTCCTGGAGTATTGTGTTTCACCAGTTCCTTCAAGGCAGCTTTTACCCTTTCCTTCAGTACCACTCGTACCTGATCATATGACCACCCATCAATTCTTTTTTGTATAATGACTGTGTATTTCTTCCATCTTTTGATATTTTTTACGTCATTTAATATTTTCCCTGTAGGATACTTCCCTATTGACATTTGAGACTTGCATTTTTTCCTCCAATTCTAAACTTACGAAAAACAGAGTGTTTTCTTCCTTTTTGGTTTTCTGTCTCCACTTCTTTGCACATGTCATCACAATATTTGATTTTGTCTTCTCGAGCTGCCCTTTGAAATTTGTTTAGGTCTTTAACTTTGTCCTGTCTTCCTTTTACTTTAGCTGCTGGACATTTAAGGGCAAGTTTCAGAGTTCTTTTGACATGTAATTTGGTCATTTCTTTTTTTCATATCTTTTTCATAAACTTTTGCTTTACTCCTAAATGATTTCTTTGATGTCATGCCACAGCTCATCTGATCTTTGACCATTAGTGTCTAATGCATCAAATCGGTTCTTGAGATCGTCTCTGAACTCAGGTGGGATATAGTCAAGGTCATACCTTGGCCCTCGTACACTTACTTATTCTAATTTTCTTCAGTTTCAGTTTGAACCTGCAAATGAGTAGTTGATGATCTGATCCACAATCAGATCTGGTCTTGTTCTGACTTTTAATATTGAGCTTTTCTATCATGTTTCCACACATGTAGTCAATTTGGCTGACAGTATGTTCCATCTGGTGAATTCCATTTGTATAGTCACCATTTATGTTGTTGAAAACCTGTATTTGCAATGAAAAAGTCATTGGTCTGACAAAATTCTGTGATTTCTAACATCATTTCTATCACCAAGGCCATATTTTCCAACTGCTAAGCATTCTTTGCTTCCAACCTTTGCATTCCAATCACCAATAATTATCAGTGCATCCTGATTGTATGTTTGATGGTAAAAATCTTCCACCACTTTTGTGGCCCTAGTGGTGGCTGAGTAAATTTGAATAGCAAGCCTTCCTTTTAGGCATATGGATATTATTCTATCACTGACAGCATTGTACTTCAGGACAGCTCTTGAGATTTTTTTCTTTTCTTTTCTTTTCTTTTTTTTTTTTCTTTGCAGTACTGGGGGTTGAACCGAGGGCCTTGTGCTTGCATGCTTTGCAAGTGCTGGACCACTGAGCTGCACCCCCAGCCCTTTTTTTTTTGTTTTTGTTTTTGTTTACTTTTTGAGACAGGGTCTCGCTAAGTTACGTAGACTGCCTTTGGTCTCGAACTTACGATCCTCATTTCTCCGCCTCCCAAGCCGCTGGGATTACAGGCATGCGCCACCACGCCCAGCCTTGTTTTTTCCTTTTGATGATGAATGTGACTCCATTTCTCTAAGCTGTCATTCCCAACATAGTAGACCATTTGAGTATTTGTTTCAAAATGGCTAATAACAGTCCATTTTAGCTTATTGATACCTAGAATGTTGATGTTTATGTGTTCCATTTCATTTTTGATGATTTTTAATTTTCCTAGATTAATACTGGGCTGGGATTTAGCTCAGTTGGTAGAGCACTGCGCTGCAGTCTCTGAGGTCCCGAGTTCAATTCCCAGCACCGCAAAAATGGGAGAAGGACCTGGCAATCCACTCCTAAAGCAATCCCGATACAGTTGCCATTGAAAACCCTGTGAGGGTCGCTATGAGTCGGATACCGACTCAAGGGCACCTAACGACAACAACAACAGATTAATACTGTGTATAGGCTGGGGTTTAGCTCAGTTGTAGAGTACCAGTCTGTGGTCTTTGAGGCCCTGGGTTCGATCCTCAGCACTGCAAAAATGGGAGAAAGACATGACAATCCACTCCTGAAGCAACCTGAAACAATCAGCCCTTAAAAACCCTGTGAGGGTTGCTATGAGTTGGCCCCAACTTGACAGCACCTAACAGCAGCAATACTATGTACGTTCCATGTTCCAGTTATTAATGGATGGTCAAAGTTGTTTCTTCTCATTTTGAGTTGTGCCACATCAGCAAATGGAGGTCCCAGGAGCTTTACTCCATATCCATCATAAAGATTGACTCTACTTGGAGTAGGTAACTCTTTCCCAGTCATCTTTTAAGTACCTTCCAACCTGGGGTTCTCATTTGCCAGCACTATATCTGACAGTGTTTCTTTACTATTCATAGAGTTTTCAATGGGTAATTGTTTCAGAAGTGGACTACCTGGTCCTTCTCCCTAGTCTGTCTTAGTCTGGAAGCTCAGCTGAAACCTGTCCACCATGAGTGGCCCTGCTGGTATCTGAAATACCTGTGGCTTAGCTGTCAGCATCACAGCAACATGCAAGCCCCCACATTACAACAAACTGACAGACAAGTGGGGGGTCTTGGTTAATCTAGCTTTCACTAATAAATTTTAACTATAAAGTTTATTTGCCCTATTTTAGGTACAATATTTAGATCATGGATTCACTGAGAAGATTCCACAGTGTCACCTTTACCCTATTTTGCTGTATCCTGACACACCCCAGTTCTGTATTCCTTGTCAACTCTATCGTACTGTACCGGTGAGTACATAGTAATTTGTGAGATGATTAATTTTAAATATTTTTATTAATAATGTTTTAGAAATTAGAATATAAAATTAAATTCCTTTCAGTTATAACAAAAACAGTAAAATATACACAAATAAAATTTATAAACAGCTAAAGAACCTTTTTGAAGAAAACTATAGAATACAGAACTATACAAAAGGATATAAAACTCATGTAAATAAAGCAACACAGCACGTTCATAAATGGGAAGGCATAAGATTCTTAATATGTAGTTATTTCTTTATCAAGTGAAATTACAACAGATTTGGAACTGGAAATCAGATAAAGGAGTGGCATATTAATGATCTCTTACTGGAAAACAAAACCTCTTAGTATAAACAGTGAACTTTCCTTATCTTATGCAGTTTCTGTGGCTCCAAGATTAGTTGCAACTTAGTGGGTGGCCCAGACTCTGATCCATCATGACACTGTCCACTGTATGTAGTCAAGGAGAGAGTCCAACTGGGGAGAATGGAGGTATCTGCAGATGGCTCATTGCCTGACTTTTGCCACATCAAAGCATAGCAGTCCCTGCTCCCTGACAGATGTGTGCTATGAGCCTGCATGGGCACTGCATTTGAAATATTGGCCTTTTTTTAATGTGATGTTTTTAACAGAAGTTTGTATTTTTAGAGCATAAAATGTTTTAAGTGAGTACTATAGGGAGAAACTCAGATTATTAATTTTTAAAAACCACTTTTGTCACATATCTATGATATTCTCCTGTGTATTTTGTACTTGTACTTGTGTATTCTGTGCTACTATCTAGTGTTACCTGTTTATGGCTACTCCTGTGTATCTTAGTCTTCCTACTCTGTCTCACTTTGCAAAAGTATGAATGAATCTGAGCATATTCATCTCGTGTAGGTTGGGAATGTCTGGCAGCCAGATGCAATAGAGCTTCTTCAGGAACTGCTTTCAAAGAGAGAGGTGGATGTTCACATTATGGTAATTTGTCTTTAATTTTTTTGCTATAAGATGTTCATTTGAGAGAAATTATTTATGATAAGCCATGTTATAAGTGCTCTCATGAACATAAATTGCTTAACATACAAGAAATTACTACTTTGGTTGCTAGGCTTGCTTGTTTGTTTTGCAGCCTTGTACATGCTAGGCAAGTGTTCTACCACTCAGCCACATTACCAGCACTGGGCTTGTTTTAAATAAGTCTGACTTTGAACAAGTTCCTGAGAATTTTCATAACCAACAAAGCCAGCAATTTGAGAGACTTGTAATTATCAGCATACTTATTTGGATACAGGGAGCAACGTCACATTGCTGGAGCTGTTCATAAACATACTTGGCCGTTTTCAGGATGACACAGTATATGTAGTGCTGTGTGAGGTGTAGGTAATCCTAGTAGATCCTATCATGGTCTTCTCTGGGTAGTGAAATAAGACATGAACCTAACAATCCACACCATAGAGCAGCATGCTGAGAACCAAGAGAAAATGCAGTAGGAGTTAGAGATGGTGAGAAAGGAAGATGCCAGAGTCTCCTCACAGGGAAGTGGGACATAGAAATGCACAGGGAGAGTTTTAGGAAACAGCATAACTGATAGAACTGTGGAGGTCTGGGCTAAGAACAGGAGTGACAGCATGGACTCAGAAGCAGGATGGACCAGTTGGCTGCCCAGTAGAGGTCGCTGAGGGGCAAAGTAGTGAGAAGGTTAATCTGCAGCTGTTGGAGGACTGGGATGGGAAAAGAGAAAAATGGTAAGGAAATCATTTCCGGGCTAACGTGATAAAGCCTGAAAAGAACCACAGACTCACTTAAATAAGAAAGCAGTTTATGTTGTTACTGAGAGCTCCTTCCTAGTTGCTCATAGGTGCCTTCAAGTCACTGATATGGGGTAGAGATTGAAATTTATTTAGTTTGTCCAGTAGCTTTCTTTGCAGCTTAGTTTGCCACAGTCAGAAGAGCCATTTGTAGTGCAGCAAAGGATGCTCAGCTTTTCAGAGCATGAGCACACATACCTTTCAGCCCTCTTGACTCCATGCCACCCAGACAGGATCCCCTAGCCTTACACCCACAGAGATGCTGCCCCAGGCCTGGAGACAGTGCAGGGACCGAATTCGCAGTGCTTCATCTTTAGGGGGAGCAGAAAACAAAAGACAGACATAAACTATGTGGCTTGTTAGGTAGCAGTAAGCACTTGGAAGAAAAAGCAGAAAACACTGATAGGAAGAGGACTAGGGAGGAGGTTCCACTTTGAACACTGCTGACAGGTGACATTCCAGTCAAGACCTTAAAAAGGTGAGAGGACGAGCCACGCTGGCACCAGAACGTGGCAAAGACTCCAAAGTAGGAGCAGCAGTGTGTGGTGGGAAGGGCAGAGCTGCAGTGGTGAGGGCCTGGCCCCTGCTGCACAGATGTGCCACAAGGTGTGACATGGAAGTGCATTGTAGTATTTCCCTCTTGACTGCTGGGCCCGCAGAAGACTAGTTAGTTGGAAACGGCAGAGAGGTAGGATCCCTCACAAGGAGATGGACTTGAAAGGTGGGACCAACAGAAATGGAGAGACATTTGTACTGCTCAGCTTAACGGTTTATAGGCATATCAAGTACCCAGAGGCTGTGAATGGGCTTTATGCCTAATTTTAAAGCCATTATCATGAATCCTACTTTTAGAATGTTAATTTTCTCTGATTCCTGCCATTTGGGATTTTTTTTAATTAAGCTTCGTTTCTTCACCCCCAAAACATACCTCTTCTTTCTCCTTCTGCTTAGTATACATTTTTAATTTCATCTAAAGATGATATATGTAGTAAATTATATGTGATTTCTATTAAATAACCAGTAAATCTATATAAAATGGACATATAAATATATTTTATATAAATCAAAATAATAGAATTACTGCCTCATAACCTACCAAAATACCAGGAAGAAAATTCAGTGCAATGAATCACTGAACTGTCTAGTATTAATGTTACTGTCAGAAGCCTAATTTTGCATTTCCTGACTATAAAAGTTTATACATACCAGTCCAGCTGTTGACTCACACCTGTAATCCCCACAGCTTGGGAGGCAGAACCAGGAAGATCATGAGTTTGAAGCCAGAGGCAGCCAGTGTAATTTATCAAGACTGTGACTCAAAATAAAAAGTGAAAAAAGGGCTGGGGTGCAGCTTAGTGGTAGAGTACTTGCAAGGTATGTGTGAGGCCCTAGGTTCAACCACAGTTACCCACCCCACCCAAAAAAAAGACACCAAATAGACTTTAAAATTTAAAGTAACAATCTTCTTTATTGAATTTAAATAGGAATTGCCCGAAAACCCATGTGAGAAGTTATCTGTTCATCTCTATTTTGATGGAATGTCACTTTCTCATTTTATGGCACACCATAAATATTGCACTTTTGAACATTCTGAGGAAATATTTAAAGAAGTAAGTGAACTATTTCTCTATAAAAACCTACACTATAGAAAAATTGATTCTGGTTAAAATTCCACATTTTCTTTTACACCTCAAGACTTCAGTATGATTCTATGTATCTTCTCTATTAAGAAAGCTAATGTGAGAATTTGTTAATTCTTTGTTGAGAAAGCAATACACTGTATCATGCTTTATACGTGTCCTAAAAAAAAAACTATTTACATTAAGATTCAGCTGTTTCTGTACCTTCAAACCTAATGAGACACAGGTGTATATGTGTTGTTTCAATAAAGGAATAGAATTGAGGGCTGGGGTTTAGATCAGTTGGTATAGTGCTATTCCGCACTCTCTGAGGACCTGGGTTTGATCCCCAGCACTGCAAAAATGGAACAAGGATGTGACAATCCACTGCTGAAGCAATCCTGAAAAAGTCAGCCATTGAAAACCCTATGAGAGTTGCTATGAGTCAGACCCAACTTGATGACGCCTAATAACAATATAGAATTGAATGCCAGAAAAGGGTTGTCTCCCCAGATAAAATGTTTTCTTTTTCCTTTAGCTTAGCATATTGTTGTTGTTGTTATTGTTAGGTGCTGTCGAGTTGGGTCCAAATCATGGCAACCCCATTGTATAAGAGAATGAAACACTGTCCAACACTGTGCCATGCCTGACACTATGTCAGTGCTTCTCTGCTATTTATGTTCCTGTTGTAAAGTACCATCAGGTTGTGTCCAACTCCTGACAACCAACCCTGTGTACAACAGAAAGAAACACTCCAATTCTCTGCTAAGCACAAAGTTTTTTTTAGTTTCAGCCCATTGTTGCAGACACTTCGTCAATCCATCTAGTTGAGGGTCTTCCTTTTGTTCGTTGACCTTCCACTTTCCCAAACATGATGTCCTTCTCCAGGGATTGATCCCTCCTGACTACATGTCCAAAATATGTAAGATGCAGTCTAGCCATCCTTGGAAGCACTCTGGTCGCACTTCTTCTAGGACAGATCTGTTGGTTCTTTTGGCAGTGAATGGTATGTTTAATATTCATCTCCAGCACCATAATTCAAAAGCATCAGTTCTTCTCCTGTCTCCCTTATTGAGTGTCCACCTCTCATAACCATATGATGTAAATGAAAATACCATGGCATGAGTCAAGTGCACCTTTGTGTTTGATGTGACATCTTTACCTTTCAACACTTTAAAGAGGTCTTTTGAAACAGCTTTTCCCAGTGCAGTGCATCTTTTGATTTCTTGACTGCTGCTTTCGTGGGTGTTGATTGTAGAACCAAGTAAAACAAAATCTTAGACAACTCAATCTTTTCTTCATTTATCATGAAGTTGCTTACTAACCCAGTTGTAAGATTTTTGTTTTGTTCATGTTGAGGCACAATCCATACTGAAGACTGTTCTTTGATCTTCATCAGTAAATGTTTCAGATTCTCTACAGTTTCAGCCAGCAGCAAGCAGAGCTGTATAATCTGCATAATGCATGTTGTTAATGAGTTTTCCTCCAGTCACAATGTTGTGTTCTTCATAAAGTCTGGCCTCTCGGATTATTTGCTCAGCATAGAAACTGAATAGGTACGGTGAAAGGATGCATCCCTGAGGCACACCATTCTCAACTTTAAACCAGGCAGTGTTTCCTCGTTCTCTTCAAACAACTGCCTCCTGATCCATGTGGAGGTTTCCCATGAGTACAATTAAGTGCTCTGGTAACGAACTTTAGCAAAATTCTCTTTGTGTGTGATATTAATGATATCGTTTGGTAGTTTGCGCATTCGGTTGGATCCCCTTTCTTGGGAATAGGCACAAATATGGATGTCTTCCAGTCAGTTGTCCAGGTAGCTATTTTCCAAATCTCTTGGCACAAGTGAGCACCTCCAGTGCTGTATCTGTTGTTCAAACATCTCTGTTGGTATTCCATCAATTTCTGGAGGGTTTCCAGTGGCTGATTATTTTGGGAATGGGCTGTTGGGTTCTTACCCAGGCCTGCAGGACTCAGTATTCCCAGGTGGTCTCCCGTGTAAGGACTAACCAGGCCCAATTTTGCTTACCTACCGAGATCAGACAGAATCAGATGCCAGGGTGGTATGGCTATAGACTAAGCTTACTGTTGTTGTTGTTGTTGTTAGGTGCCATCGCATCAATATCTGACTCATAACAGCCCTACGTACAACAGGCGAAACGCTTTGTCAGTGCTTCTCTGCTATTCATAGGGTTTTCAATGGCAGCTTGATTTGTGGCAGTGGGTTGCCGGGTCTGTCTCCCAAGCCTACAGTATCTGGTGTTCCCAGGTGGTCTCCCATCCAAGTACTAACCAGGCCTGGCCCTGCTTAGCTTCTGAGATCTGACAGGATCGGATGCCACAGTGCTACGGCTGCAGGCAAACTTACTATAGAAGCCATATATTACAGATTGAGCATCTCTAGTCCAAAAATCAAAAATCTGAAATGCTCTGAAATTCAAAGCTTCTTGAGTGCTAATATGATACTCAAAAAGTTCCTGATTTTGAAGCATTTTTAATTTTCTGATTACAGATGCTTAACCACTGTCTATAATGACAACACCTGGTATTCCCAGGCAGTTTCCCATCCAAGGACTAACCAGACCCAAACTTGCATAGCTTTGAGACTGGATGGAATCAGATGCCAGGGAGATATGATCTGTGTAAATAACCTAAAATCCAAAAAACTCCTAAATCCAAGTCACTTCTCATCCCAAGGATAAGGGATACACAGCCTTTTTCCCATTCCCCTTCCACAGGAAACTTAGAGCTGCAGACTGACCTTGTTGTTAGGTGCCATCGAGTTGAGTCCTACTCATAGCAGCTCTGTGTGCAACAAAACAAAGCACTCTATGTCAGTACTTCTCTGCTATTGATAGGATTTTCAGTGTTTCAGGATGGTATCGGGAGTGGACTGCCAGATCCTTCTCCCATTTTTGGGGTGCTGGGGATCAAACCCAGGGCTTTAGAGAGTGCAAAGCAGCACTCTACCAACTGAGCTAAACCCCAGCCCACAGACTGAACTTAACTTCAGTAAGTAGCCCGTTCCATTTGCTTGGTGCTTCCATTTTTAATATTGTAGATATGGTTCATATTTCAAGCTAAAAGTCTTTTAGAGGATTAGGATATGAATCATAACACGTGTTATTTTAATTTCTAGAGTCACAGTTCACTTGTTAGGATTTTTGATATTCATTTTACTGATAGTACACAACCAAACATTGAGTGTTTTTATTCAACATACAAAATGACTTTGTTTCTCTCATGATATCACCTTTGTGCCTGTAATCCTCACTGCCAACTTCTTCTTTAGACCAGAGGAGGATGTGTATATGTATGTATGTAAAAGGTGCTCCATTTGTTAAACTGATTTTATAAAGATGCTTAGTCTCTCTTCCAGTTGTATTCTTTGTTGTGAACATTTTAAAGGGAAAAGAGGTCTTACTATTTTATAATAAACAAATTACCAATGATATATGTTTAACGTAATTTTGAGGATTCTTAGAGTTGAAATGTACGTGGTAAGTTTACTTAAAACATTAGATATTCCTGTATTTAATCTAAAATGACTAAATTTATGCCAATAAGGACATACACCAAATTTTTGTGAGGATGAAATATGAAAGTACCATAAAAAATATTACAAAGCTAACGGTGGTTTTACTCATTAATAATACTGTATTATTTCAGAAACCAGCATATTACAATAAAAAATATGAGGAGGAAAGATGGGAAATAAGATTTGAGGTAAGTTTCAATACAGATATTTCAAAATTTGGACACTTCATTATATAGATGATGCAGGATCTGATACAGGACCAGGAAGTAAGAATTTTCTTTTATCATCATATTGGGATATTATTACATACTATAAATTGACTTTCTTAAAATGTACAATTCAGTGGTTTTTAGTATTTACTGAGTTGTGCAGCAAGCACCAGTAATTCTGAAACATTCCAAAAGGGAACCCTTACCAGCAGCAGTCATTTCCACAGTCTTCCCCTTCCCAGCTTCGTTGGCAACTACTTAATCTTCTGTTTCTATGTTTGTGCCTAGACATTGCATGCAAATGGAATAATACAGTATGTATCTCCCTGCTATCCACTTACCATGTACTCAGTGTTCATTCATGTTGTAGCATTTAGCAATACTTCATTCCTTTTTATTACCAAATAAAATCCATTGTATGGCTGGATGCAGTAGTGCATGCCTGTAATCCCAGCACCTTGGGAGGATGAGGCAGGAGAATTGCAAGTTCAAAGCCAGAGGCAGCCTATGCAATTTAGCAAGACCCTGTCTCAAAATAAAAAATAAAAATAAAATAAAAAAGGAGCTGGGAGTGTGGTTCGGGTGGTAGAGCACTTGCCTAGCATGCACAAGACCCTGAGTTCAACCTCCAGGTCTGAGCAGAGAAAAAAGAAAAATCCTCCATTGTATGGATCTGTTTTGTCTATCCACATAAGAACTGGCTTGTTTCCACACTTCAGTGATTGTGAGTAATGCTGCTATGAACATTCATGTACAAATTTTATATGGACATGTTTTCTTTTCTCTTAAGTATATACCCAGGAGAAGAATTATTGAGTTCTGTAGTAACTGTATTTAACATAGTAAGAAATTCTAAGACTGTTTCCCAAAGTGGCTACACCATTTTACATTCATACTAGGAAAGTACAGGGGCTCCATTTTCTCTGTGTTCTCAGCGTTTGTCATCTGATGTTTTTTCTCATCCTCCTGTGATAGGTGTAAAGTGGTTATCATGATTTTGATATGCATTTCCCTGGTGATTAATAATGTTGAACATCTCATGGGCTTATTGGTCATTTGCATATTTTCTTTGGAGAAATCTCTATTCAAATTCACTGCCCATTTTTACTTGGTTTATCTTTTTACTATAAGAGTTACGGGATTTAGCTCAGTTGGTAGAGTGCTGCTCTGCAGTCTCTGAGGTCCCGAGTTCGATTCCCAGCACTGCAAAAATGGGAGAAGGACCTGGCAACCCACTCCCAAGGAAATCCCAAAACAATCTGCCTTTGAAAACCCTATGAGGGTCGCTATGAGTCAGACACGACTTGACGGCACCTAACAACAACAACAACATAAGAGTTACAAGAGTTCTTTATGTACTCTGGATAAAAACCTTTTCAAATGCATGATTTGCAAACACTTTCTACCATTCAGTGGGTTATTATTTCACTTCCTTCGTAGTATCCTATTTTTTCCCCCTAGTACTGGGATCATAGAATCTCACATACGCTAGGCAAGTGCTCTACAACTGAGCTGTACTCCAAGATGGTCTTTTACTTTTTTTTTAACTCTTTACTGAGACAGGGTCTCTCAAAATTGTGCAGGCTGCCTCTGCATCTGCCTCCCAAGTTACGGGGATTACAAGTTTGCACCACCACACCCAGCTGTCTTTTACTTTTAATTTTGATACAGGTTCTCACTAAATTGCATAGGTTGTCTCAGCCTCCCAAGTCGTTGAGGTTACAGTTGTGCACCATAGCCACTTGGCTATATTATCCATTTCAGCACCAAAGATTTTAACTTTGATGAAATCATTTATCTGTTATTTCTTTTGTTACTTGTGGGTTTTGGTGCAGGAAATTTTAATAAGTTAAACTTTGTTAGTATAATTTTATTTTTATGACTATAAAAATAATGTGTTTGTGGTAAAGTGCTTCCTTAGTAACAAATTAGTAAAATCAGCAAAATTCAACAGCGAGTATAACTTTTTGCTTGAACTTTCCTGGATTTAGATATTTGTTTTTTTGGGTTTGCCCCAGGGCAGAAATGTTAAATAGTAATAAACTGACCTGCAAATTTGAATGTGATGGCTTTGCTGCTTATTTTATTTACCATATTTTCTAAGAATAAAAACAACTTTTGAAAAAGACACTGCTGGCCTTTGCAGAAAGCCTGCCCCTACATCTTTATGCATGCTTGTTTTAACTGCTGGCTGCCGTGGTCCTTTTAGGAATCAAATACCTTTATATTTTTCCATATCCTTTTATAGAACTTGAGAGAGACCCTACCCTTTTGATAACTTTAATTTACTCTTCTTTTAGCATTTCCTACATAGTTTTTCTTATGAAGTAACTACTTGTCCTGAAAATAAATGCTACAGAAGTGTATAAAGAAAAAAGGAAATGTCCGTCTTCATGCACCTCAAACACACTCCCTAGTGGCAGTTGCTGTTGACCATTTGTTAAGTCTTCTAGAATTTTGTGTGTATATGTCTTGTTGTTGTTGTTGGGTGCCGTCAAGTCGGTATCCAACTCATAGCAACCCTCATAGGGTTTTCAATGGCTGACTGTTTCGGGATTGCCTTGGGAGTGGATTGCCAGGCCTTCTCCCATTTTTGCGGTGCTGGGAATAGAACTCGGGACCCCAGAGACTGCAGTGCAGTGCTCTACCAACTGAGCTAACTCCCAGCCCGTGTATATGTAGATACTCCTATATCAGTAAATATTCATGCATTTTTTTTTCACAAAACTTTTTTTCTACTGAGGGATAAAAGAATGCTAAAGATAATTTAGTTGCCACATTTTGTTTCTACCACTCCAAAGTCATCCTGTGGTCTTTAGTATACAGGAATGCTTGCTTTCTGCTAATTGAAAGTAAGTTGGCACCATAATGAATTTTTATAATGTAATCAATTTTTGTAATTGTCGTTCTGAAATTTAAATTTTTTGGTGTTTTAGGAATTGCTTTTGTCTGAAACAGAGACTCCTCTTTTACCACCATACTTGTCTTCATTTCTGCCTCCCCCAGAAGAACTGTACACTGTTCAAGTGAAGCACATTGTCTCACCTAATGAAGTACGTCATTTAATACGTGGTTATTTAGTAGTCAGAACACAGCAGCAATCTTGGTGGGTTTGTTTTGTTTGTTTGTTTCAGTACTGGGGAGTTTAAGCCCAGAGCCTCATGCCTGCTTAGTAAGTGCTCTACCACTAAGCTGCATCTTAGCCCCCCACCCCATTTTTTTTTTAATTGGAAATTTTCAATGTACACCTTAATATGATTCATTCTGACATGCTTTTCATTGTGACATTTCCATATATGCATTTTGATGTACATTATTCATATAGGTGCCCCCTTACCCTCTTGTATGCTTCCCCCCCATTAAGTCTTCTCTGTCATTTACTTGGTAATATTTTTCTATATGTCCTTGGGTTCCAATTCTGTTTAAGATAGAAACTTTTCCTGTAGTGAACTTTGTTATTATCTTGTCAGAACAATTGCATGCATTTTCTAGACCATTTATATTGACACCATTCTTAGCTTTTTTTTTTTTTCGTTTTATTTTGATCCGATCTTTGAATAGGATTTTTCCTTCTTATAATTTTGATTCAACTCCCACATATGAGTGAGAACATGTGGTGTTTCTCTTTCTGAGCTTATGTTCATTCACTTAAAATAATTTTCTCTAATTCCATCCATTTGCTGCGAATGACCTTATTTCATTTTTCTTGATTGCTGAGTAGTATGCCATTGTGTATATGGAATATGGTATATGTGTATATGGTACATACATTGTGTATATGGTACATATGTATATGTACCATTTTATCCATGTATAAAATGTATATGTACCAGTTTTTTATCCATTCTTCTGTTGAAGGGCACTTTGGTTGATTCCATATCCTTGCTATTGGGAAAAGTGTAGCATTGAACATGGAGATGCAGGTGTCTTGGTGGTATGATGACCCATCTTCCTTTGGGTAAATTCCTAGTAGTGTTATAGCTGGGTCATATGGTAGATCTATTTTTAGTTTTTTAAGATATCTCCATATTGATTTCCACAGTGGCTGGACCAATTTACAGCTCCACCAACAGTGTAAGAGTGTTCCTTTTTCGCCGCAACCTCGCCAGCATTTGTTGTTATTTGTTTTATTGATCTTGGTCTTTCTTACTGGTGTAAGGTGAAATCTCAGAGTTGTTTTAATTTGCATTTCCCTAATGGCTAGGGATACTGAGCATTTTTTCAAGTGTTTCATGTTAGCCCCCATTTTTTAAATTTTTTTATTTTGAGACATGTTCTTACTACGTTGCGCAGGCTACATGTGACCTCAAACTCACAGTCCTGCCTCTCTGCCTGCCGAGTTGCTGGGATTAAGGTATGTGCCATCACACCTGGCCAATCAGAATTTGAAAGATTTTCCTTCTCTCCCCCCACATAGGTGTATATCTGCCTCGATTCCGTAGAAAATTGTCATCAATTCAACCATCACAGTGACACAGACAACAGTGGACTCAGCGGGGAGTCGGAGTCAGAGAGCCTTGAAGAAGCACTGCAGAGGTTTAATAAGAATGTGCAGGTGCTTCTTCCTCTGACAGATTTCACAACAGGTATACTACGTTTTTGAATGAGATAGGATTCCTCTTTTTTTTCTGTTTTGGGGGAATTTTTTGGCTTTTTGAGACAAGGTCTCACTGTGTAGCTCAGACTGGCCTTGAACTTGTATCAGTCCTCCTGTCTCATCTTCCCGATCACACATGCTGGGATCACAGGCATGTACCACCATGCCCGGCCCACTAGGATTCTTAATGATTTATTTTTTGTTTCAGTGGGCCAGGAGGTTAAGTTATTTCTAATGTCAACTAGTATTTTCCTCACACTCAACTATACATGCATGGTCTCTTTGAAGCCTAAAGATACCTTGGAGGTCATCTCTTTCCTGTTTGCTAGACTATTAAGTAACTCTTCTGGGACACTTTCACTTTCCAAATATCAGGAAGTGTTAAAAAAATTGACTGCATAATGCATAAAGATGATTTTCTAAGTTTGAGGTCTTACCACTAGCTCAAATTGTGAAAGTTGCCATTCAGACCTTAACAGCAATATTTCAATTACAGAGCCAGGTATGGTGGTGCATGCCTGTAATCCTAGCTTTGGGAGGCTGAGGCAGGAGTATTGACAGGAGTTCAAGGCCAGCCTGGTCTGCAGAGCAAATTGTAGGCCAGCGTGGGCTACACAGTGAGACCATATCTCAAAAACAGACAAATGTATTTTTTAAATAAACCACCTAAACTTGATAATTTTTTGAGGTGGTGGCTCAAACTTTCCATCAGGATAAGTAAAATTCCTATCTTTTTTCTTTCCCATCTTTATTAAATATGCATGATTCTCCTCTGAGGAATATGTATCTAGTTGGTGTTTAGAGTTCCTGAATACCAAGAAAATCTACCTTTTTCTTAACAGGAGATACAGAGAGGTATTTTTCTTGGTCTTTTGTACATATCCAAAGATACTTTAGCAAAAGAAGAACATTAATGTCTTCCCTGATTTTATTTAGTGAGATTTTCATTGGTGACCTGCTGTTGGCTGATGACTAGTGCTTACAGTTCCCTTGCCATGGAATGTTCTTCCTCCATACTGTGATAATGTAGTAGGTCTTTGCTCACCTGTCCACTTATTGCAGGTCTTCTCTGACCTCTAGACATAGGGCAGCACCCTGGCCCCACCCCACTATCCCTCCTTCTCACCTTTTTGAATAGTATTATCAGTAGCTGACTCTGTGGGTCATCAGCAAGTAGAAGCGCACTTAGCACAGTAGACACTCATAATTACCAAGGAAGTGAAACAGTAAACTCACTTTGTACATTGACTTAGGGTTCAGAAGGGGCAATTCCTTCCTCACTCTGTCCATGTCTCAAGGGAAGTCACAGTCAGTCTGTGCATGATGTAATTCATGGAGCCATACGTACCTTATTCCTGCATTTTTATAGGTGTTTTAAACTTCAGTAAAAGGTGTGGTTGTGGTAGGGGGTGCTGGAGACCAAACCCAGGGTCTTGTGCATTCTGGGCAATACTCTACCACTGTGATATATCCCTAGCCCTTGATGTTTTGAGGCAGGGTCTCCATGTGTAGCCCAGTCTGGCCTTGAATTTATAATCCTACTGCCTCCACCTCCCCAGTATTGGGATCACAGGCATACATCACATGCCCAGTTTAAGATTTTGTAGCATGCATGTGGTCAAATCGATTCATAGGCATATTGAATAAGAAATTACATTGAAGTTGTTGTTTTGTGGGCTAAAATGACAAGTAGGTGTTTTGAGGATTTTTGTCAGTTCCATTTTGAGGAGACAAAACTTGAGTCATGTTTTTAAGGGTAGAAAGGTAAAAGTTGAAAGAGACTATCAAGAGTGACTGAATTATTTACTATGTAGAACTGCTTTACTCTTTGTTGTTCTGTTGATGACTTTATATATTCAAGATTACTATTTAACCACGCACCATGGCACATGCCTGTAATCCCAGCAGCTCAGGAGGCAGTGGCAGGAGGATCAAGAGTTCAAGGTCAGAGGCAGCTGCATAATTTAGCGAGACCCTTTCTCAAAATAAAAACTAAAACGGGGAGCTGAGAGAACAACTCAGTGGTAGAGCACTTGCCTGTCATGTGCAGTGCCCTGGGATCAGTCCCAAGCACCACAAAAAAAGGAAAAAGAAAAGAAAGCAAAGAATAACTAGTAAAAAAAAAAAAAAATCATCTAAGGGGGTAAGGGTATAGCTCAATGGTTAGAGTGCTTTCCCAGCATACATAAAGCCCTGGGACCCACCATCAGCACTGCAAAAAGCAATAGTAATTAAAACTTTTTGAGGGGGTGGTCCTGGGGGGTTGAACCCAGTGCCTCACACATGCTTTGCAAGTGCTCTACCCTACAGTCACACCCTTAGCCCATCTTTTATTTTTTGAGACAAGGTCTCGCTTAGTTGTGCAGGCTGTCTGGCCTCAGACTTACAATCCTTTTGCCTCTGGCCTCAGATTTATAATCCTTTTGCCTCTGCTGTCTGAGTCACTGGGATTAAAGGTGTGCATCACAGCATCCAGCCTAATTAAAACTTTTAAAAATCACTTCAAATATAAATCTTTGTACATTTGGGGCATTTTAGTATTTTTCCTCGATTTTTGGCATTTAGTATGTCACTTGTCCACAACTACATTTTTCTTGTGGAATTATGTAGAAGAGAACATGACAACTTGAGGGAAAAGGAAGAAAGAAGAAGAAGAAACTGAGGCATATTCTGTCTATTCTGAAATTTGGAAGGGCATGAAGGGAAATATGTACTATACTAGTTTTTCCAGTCTTACTTAAGCCTACCATTCATCATACTTCCTTGTAACAGGTACTGTCTCAGGAATATAAACTACAGATCTGCTCTTGAGACACATGGGCAGAGAAGAGATGTGTAAGGCAAGTACAGTTTGAAAGTAACAGCTCCTATTACAGGAGTGTGCAGAATGCGATAGGCTCTCAGAAGGCAGTGAGTGGTCAGTCATCAAGGCTTTAGGAGGCATGGTGGGGCTTTGAAAAATGCTGATGGTGTAAAGAAGGGCTCAGGGCAACTTTAGGTGGAGAGGTAGGCATGAGCTAAAATAGAGACATTAAGCTTTTAAGTAATTGTGTTGAGGTACTCACTAGCAATATGGCTTGAGAGTTGTTTGGGAGACTGAAGAAGCCTGTACATTTCAGTACTAAGGACTTGACATCACAGTCAGTTAGATGCCATTGAGAATTTAAAACGAGCAGTGTATTTGAATTTTAAAATTTCAGTTAATTCTGATGGTCTTACAGAGAATGAGCTGGAGGGCAGAAATAAAAGCAGGAACTGCAGAAATCATATTTATTATCCTTTACATAAGATGATGACCTATAAAAACTGTGCTCAAAGCCCTGGAAGAAGGAGGAGGAACTCTGAGGGTGGGAAAGTGCCCTTCCTCAAAGCTCTGTTAGGAATTAGTGAAGAAGGGTTCCTGTAAGCAGAAAAAGAGGAGAGGCCAGTATAAAGCCAGCCATTCTGTATTTAATTCCAGGTGGTTTTTTCCCTTTTCTTTCTAGAAATGCCTTGCCTTGCAGAATATGCGGATGGCTTATGGTATAGAGCAAAGATTGTTTCCATTAAAGAATTTAATCCTTTATCTGTCCTGGTACAGTTTGTTGATTATGGATCAACTGAAAAGCTGACAGTAAACAGGTAAAGAAAAAGTCAGTTGAATAAGGATTCTTACTTTTGTTTGGGGGCGGGGGTATAGTTCTTTATTGGGAACATTTTTCCTCTTTTTTAAAAAGTTATTTTAAACTTGCTTATATATTAGCAACTTGTGATAATGTACATAAAACTTGGCATTTTAGCTGGTTTTGTTTGTTTGCTTGCTGTACTTTGGGGTGAACCCAGGGGCTTCACCCAATTTGCATATGCTCTAACATTGGGCTGCACCCTCAACCCAATTTTTATTTTTTATTTTGAGTCAAGGTCTCATTAAATCACACAGGCTGCCTCTGGCCACAAACTTGTGTCATCTTGGCTCCACCTTCTGAGTGGATGGGATTACAGGTGTGCACCACTGCACTTTGCTCATTTTAGCTGTTTCTGAGTATACAATTAATTGGCTCTAGGTATATTAACAGTATTGTACAACTGTCACCACTCTACTTCCAGAACTTTTTCATCAGTCCAAACAGAAATTCTGGGCCCATTATACAAGTATCCCATTCCATCCTCACCCAGTCCCTGGAAACCTGTCAACTACTTTTTGTCTCTATTAAAAGCCTATTCTAGGTACCTCCTATAAGTAAAAATCATACAGCACGCATCTGTTTGTGTCTGACTTATTTCACTTAGTCCATTTTCAAGATTCATCCTTGTTGTGGCATGTGCCAGAATTTCTTGCCTTTCTAAGGCTGAATGATACTCTGTGTTATATGTGCATCACGTTTTATCCATTTACCCAGTGATGGACACTTGGGTTATTTCCACCTTTTGTCTCTTGTCAATAGTACACCTATCAACATATGTGTACAAATAGCCTTTTGGGATCCTGGTGTCAGTAACTGTGGGTATACACCCAAAAATGGAATTGTTAGATCAAATATTCTATTTATAGTTTTCTGAAAACTTCTGTATACTCTTCTGTAGCACCTATACCAACTTATGTTCCCACAAAGTGCCTGACTCACTAAGTTTTTCCACATCCTCACTCACATTATTTTTCTTCTCTTTCTCTCCCTTTCCCACTCCCCACCTCTCCCCTTCCCTTTCTACTTTCCTCCCATAGGAGCCATCCTAATGAGTACAATATGGTATCTCATTGTGAATCTAACTTGGATTTGCCTAATGATCAGTCATGTTGAGCATCTTTTCATCTGCTTGCTCACTACATATCTACTTTGAAGAAATGTCCATTTCTATGTGTATTTTTCCCATTTTATAGACTGCTTTTTCATTCTGTAATGTCTTTTGATACAAAGGCTTTGGGGGTGGTTTTTGTTTGTTTGGGGGTTGTATTTTTCTTTGATTTTTTGCAGTACTGTAGATTGAACCCATGGTACCTTGCACATGCATAGTGCTCTGCCACAAAGCTACATCCCAAGTAATTTATTTATTTAAAATTTGAGACAAGGTCTCACTAAGATGTCCAAGCTTGGCCTTGAACTCACCTCTGTAGCCCAGGCTTGCCTTGAACTTGTGATCCTCCTGCCTCAGCCTCCCAGGTAGCTAGAATTATGTAACCTGGTGCCACCAGACCTTAGATTTTAATTTTGAAGTCCATTTTATCTGACTTTTCTTGGATCTGCTTTTGGTATCAGACTCCCAAAATTCATTGCAAAGTCTAATGTCATAAAGCTTTTCCCATGTTTTCTACTAGAGTTTTATAGTTTTAGCTATGAGAGAATTTGAATTGTGACATTCTGAACATTTTAAGCATTTCTTTTGTGACAGACTACGTCAAATTCCTCTTCATCTTATGCAGTATCCAGCCCAGGCGATAAAGGTTCTCTTGGCAGGGTTTAAACCTCCCTCAAAGGACTCAGAGAAAATGAGAATACCATATTGTCCCAAGTGGAGCATGGAAGCATTGTGGGCTATGATAGACTGTCTTCAAGGAAAACAACTTTATGCTTCCTCTGTGGTAAATATCTGTCTTAATTAGCCAAAATCCTCTTAAAGCCATTTCCCCAGTCCCTATTAACTTTGTAAAGTGCTTTCTGTGCAACTCTACATGCAAAAATGTAACAGTTAAAGCAAATAAAGCAATGTACACTGTAAGAATACATTTTAAGACTTGTTAAAACTATGCTTTAGTTTGTATTTAACAAACTTTATTAGCCCTACAGTGATATATAATAAAAGAACTTGTAAGTTAATGAGGGAAACAAACAGAAACCACTAATAAAATTTGAAGTAGAATGAAATAAGTACTATAATTGAAGTATAGGTAGCTTGGAGCAAGGGTATGCAAGAAGGAATGTTCATTTCCATCTGAAGAGATCTGGAAAAGGTGTTTGAGCAACTTCATAGTAGGCATTCAAGTAACTCATTGATAAGGACAGAGAAGTCACATCTGAGCCGCATCCAAACAGATGAATTGGCTGAGACCAGAACAGGAGCTATGTTCATAGAAAGGCTTAAACTGTGATTTGGTCGAATCTGCATCAGACCTCCAGATGATGTTTAGATCAGCCTTTCTTCTGAAACTTAGCATGTCACAAAGGAGTCAGGCACACGCAAAATATCTGGCAGCTCCATGTTTTCTAAAGTGCCCTGTTCTAAAATTGGAAATTTTACTTTCCCTACCTACCCCTATCTGTTCTTCTGTCTTCTGGTTAAATATTAAAATCTAGGACTCCTAGATTTCCTTCCCAAAATGGCACACAGCTGGAGTGGTACTCAGGGAAGGCACCCCTTAGGTCACACTGGTCCTCACTGCTGATGTGCAGGCTGGCCTGCTTCCTTTCCTTGTGCTCCCTGCCTGGCCCCGTGACAAGAATAAGTTCACGATAAGACATGCTGACAAGGTAGCGCGCTCAGAAAACTGCTGTGCATATCACTTGAGAGCGTGTGCTGAGTGGTGAGAATGGTTCAGGAAGGATTTCTCCCATGAAGATGCAGACAGGATAAGTATTGCTTATAGACACTTTTTTCCACCTCTGAGAATAACCGCCCATGTTTAGTTCATGCATACAAATACAATGCTTTTTGAGTGGAATGTAAATGAACTTTTAACACTGGCTGTATCTGGGAAAACCTTGAGGTTTAATTTCAGTTTAAATAGAGCACAATGAAAAGAATGGGATTTAGCAGGAAGCCATAGCAGATGTTCTTTGGAAATAGAGAACAAATTAGAAATAAAGCTAGGGATGCCTTTTCCCTCCTGTGAGAATGGCCAGATATAGGCAGTAAAGGGCAGCAAAGACATTATTGTGTTTTTTTAATCAACTGTGTCTTTCAATTTTAGGCTCAGGCACCGGAACAAATAGTGACATTATATGAAGATGAACGGTACCCAGTTCATATGTCCTTAGTAGAAATGGGGCTTGCAGACAGAGATGAATGATGTGAGTGTATATTCTTGGTCACCCTTCTAGTCAGCACAAGGCATGTGACTGTGACAGCAGAGATTAATGCTAACCTGCTCCCTTGGATGGTCCTTGATATGGCAAAGGAAAGACAAAGTTCTACAGGAATCTCTCATCCGGATTTCTTTTTCTTCGGTTCTTTTCACCTCTCAGCACTCCTAACAAAGACACTCTACTCTGTAAGAATGCTGGGGAATGGCTGGCTGACTGTCCCAGTACCAGATGAGTGTGGAGTGAGCAAAAGAGCAGGGCAGTGATCTGAGCTCATGACCATGTGGTCTGCACACAGAACCACTGAAGAGTCAGCATCCTTAAAACAAAGTTATTAAAGCACTAGGGTAGTCAGCTGTGTCTAACCAGCTGTTGAACTAGACATGAACATTAATATTAAACAAAAGTTTAACACACATTTTGTTTTTCAGATGTATGGTGCTGAGCATCTGGAGCAGCCCAGAAGAGTTTTCTGTTAAATTTAGATCATTTCAGGGTTAGTTTACTTGTTCTGTAATAGTCTTATCCTTTTCTCCTTTGTTCTTATGTGTTCACTTGTTAATGGCGGTGTGGGAAAAAAATAGTTAATAAATATTTGCTTTCAAATATTTGTTTTATTTTACTGTACTTTCAAAATGGAATGTCGTAGGCACACAATTTTTTTTTTTTTTTTTTTTTTTTTTTTGGTATTGGGGGTTGAACCCAGGGCCTCGTGCCTGCATGCTTTGTAAGTGCTGGACCACTGAGCTGCACCCCCAGCCCATTTTTTTGACTTTTTGAGACAGGGTCTCTCTAAGTTATGCAGACTGCCTCTGGTCTTGAACTTGCAATCCTCCCGCCTTCACCTCCCGAGCCGCTAGGATTATAGGCATGCACCACTGCGCCTGGCAGGCACGCAAAATTTTTAGTTCATTTACAACTAATGATTCCACTTAAGAAATAAGACATTATTGACCAGGCATGATGGCAGGCCTCTGTAATGCCAGCACTCTGGAGGCTGAGGCAGAAGGATCCAGGCCAACCTGGACTACACAGTAAGACACTATCTCTGTAGGGCACTGCCTAGAGAGGCAGTTCACCCCAGGGCCTATCTAGGCTCCCTTGGAGGACTAAGGCTTGTTCCCCAGGCAGTCACCTTTGCCCTACATCCTGGAACTCAGGGTCCTCGAGCTCCCCAAGATAGCTCTGGCATCTATTCCCTTGCCTCCAGCCTCTCGACACTCATTGGCTACTTCTACAAAACCAAATTTGAATATCCCCTCTGGCTGAAACCCGTATGAGGTAACTGCCTCTGATTGGTCCCCGACAAGCCCCAGAAGAGTATAAGGGCTACACGGAGCAGTCTGGGTCCATTCCATTGACCGAGACAGACAAGGAAGAAATAAAGAGCTGTTGGAGCAGAGCACTTGGAGTTGGCATCTTCACTGGGAAGAAAGAAGCAAGGAGATGCCATGGGCATAAGCCTCTGAGCCTGCCTTTTTCAAGGCTTCTCAGAGCAGCCGTGGGCATAAGCCTCCTTTTCGGGCAGTGCAGCTCCTGGGTACCCAGCTCCCCCTCACCAGAAGACGGGTCTTTGGCTGCTGGTCCTTGCTCACGGCCGGAGCTAGTCCAGCAGCAGGGTGACACCCCACATATCTCCAAAAAAAGGATGACATTAGGACAGTTGAGGACTAAAGTGCCCCTCCCTGCCACATTCCTCCCCTGTTATGACTTGGAATCTACCATTCTTACATAGGTCTTTATAACTTTACTGTACGTGAATGCATCCACAAATAAGGTAATTGCTCTGTAATATATGTGGTATCAGGTATCTTTTATTTTTTTGTACTGTTAATCTGTGTCCATCTTTATAACTCTATTTTACTTTCACTGCTATACACACCTGTGTACACAGTTTATTTTGTTAGATATTCAGGTAGTCACCAATTTTTTCTCAATTACAAACATTCTTTAGGGCTCTTATACACATGTGAAAGGTTTTCTAGTATATATACTCAGCAGTGGAGTTTGCTGGCTCACAGGGTAATTACTTTCTAGATAGTAATTTACTCTACCATCAGCTGTCCTACCAGCACTTGGTGTAGCCAGACCTTTATTCGCCAAAATATGTCACTGGTATAAAAAGAGATCTCATTATTTTAATATGTATTCACCAGTTTAGTAGTGAATGTCCTGTCTTTTGTTTACTGCTTGTTCATATCTTTTGTCCATTATTCTGTTGCACAGTTTGCAGTTTTATTGACTTATAGAAATTCTTTATATGATTTGGATGGCAATCCTTTGTCTTTTCTCTTGTTTGTCAAACTTTTCATTTATCAACCTCTTAAGACTGGTGCTTTTTGTGTATTTAATGATCCTTCCCTATCCTTAGGTAACATATAACTCCCTATTTTCTTTGAAAAGTTCTAAAGCTTTTTTCATATTCAGTTATTAAATCACCAAGAACTGATACATTGTTTTTAAATTGAGTCACTGTCAATACTCACTGTCCTAATTACATATAGTTAATTTATAGTAAATGACTTGTCCTTTCAAGGATAGCTTGTTTCTGCCACCTGCAGCTTCACTGGTATTAAGATCAAGGTTGCTATAGTCTGTCAGTTAATACCCACTAGTTACTGTACTTGCCTACTCTACTCTCAAGTGTTCCTTTTTTTTTTTTTTTTTTTTGGTCTGTTTTTTGCAATACTGCGGGGTTGAACCCAGAGCCTTCCACATACCAGGCAAAGTGCTCTACGACTGAGCTGCAGCTATAGCCACTTTTTCATTTTGAATCAGGGTCTCATTAAGTTGCATAGGCTACCACTGGCCTCAAACTTGCAGTCCTCCTGCCTCAGCTTCCTGAACTGTTGGGATGACAAAGTATGCGAAGGTGCCTGGCTACATATCACATTTTTGACATACTAGTTAGCCTCATTATAATTACTTTCTCCTAAAATAATCTACCACCTGGAATACTCTTTGATCTGTGTTCTTTATTGTAACTTCCTATTCTATTACAATTGATGGACCTCTGTGGTAGACAAAGTTTTCAATTTTGGTATTATCAGAACACAGTAATGTTTTAGTTAAACATTCACTCATGTATACTTTCTGTGCAAGTCCATGTTCTATGTGGACACCGATGGTACACACTGCTTATTTCCAGTGCAAAACAGCCCATCTCTTATTTTAAAAATCTTCAGTTTATGACAAAGTAATGGAGTAAACTTTTATTTTAGAATTCAAGTATCTTCCATTTATATACACACACACAGAGTCTATAAATTAACAGAATCTACAAGAAATGTACAGGTTTTTTTTAAGAGGAAAGTCAGTGTTACTTCATGATTACACAAGGATCACTACAATTCTGTGTCCATTAGAACATTACCATCTTTGTCTTTAACTCTTACTCGACCAGATGTATACTTTGTTTCTTGATGACCATTTGAATATACAGTTTTAACAGTGCCATCTGGATATTCCCGTCTCTTGAACTGGGCAGTATGAAGTTCTCTTTGGCCATTATTAAACTCTATGATTTTGTTGCCATCACTGTAAAATTTAAAGCAGAATTTGGTGTCTTAAAAACTATAAAATAGGCCAGGCGCGGTGGCACATGCCTGTAATCCCAGCAGCTCGGGAGGTGAAGGCAGGAGGATTGCAAGTTCAAGACCAGAGGCAGTCTGCGTAATTTAGCGAGACCCTGTCTCAAAAAGTAAGAAAAATGGGCTGGGTGGTCCAGCACTTGCAAAGCATGCAAGCAGGAGGCCCTGGGTTCAACCCCCAGTACCGCCAAAAAAAAAAAAAAAAAAGAAAAAGAAATAGTCCAGCATGGTGGTACACACCTGTAATCTCAGCAGTCAAGAGGCTGCAATAGGAGGGTCACAAGTTTGAAGCCAGCTTGGGCTACATAATGAGACATTGTCTCAAGATCCCCTATGCCCCAAAACAAATTAAATCAGGCTAGGGGTGCAGCTCAGTGGTGGAGCACTTGCCTAACATGCAGGAGACCTGGGTTTGATCTCCTGAATCCAGGGGAGGGAAAGATGATATATACAATGGGGAAAATGACTCAAAAAGTAGCCTTTTGATTCTGGCAGTTACTTCTAGACACATCCCTTGGTCCTTTTCCTTATACAACTGCAAATTCTACAGTGTTTCTGCTTCAGGCTCCATTTATCAAATTAGCACTTACATGTGCCCAAGAAATAGTTGTTTTAATAAACTCTTTTTACTATAAAATGTTCTGATTTTGTTCTTGCTGGGGTTTTTTTGTGGTTTTGATTTTGTTTCAAGGGTCTTATTATGTAGCCCAGAGTGGCCTTGAACTGTTAATGCTCCTGCCTCAGCCTCCCAAGTGCTGGGATTACAGATGTGTACCACCATACCTGGTTCTAGGTTTATTTTTTCCCCCAGTACTGAGGGGTTGAACTCAAGGCTTCACACATGCTGGGCAAGTACTCCATCACTGAGCTACCCTCCCCACCCCTTTTTAGATGAAGGCTCATTAAGTTGCATGTCTGCCTCTGGCCTCAAGTCTGTGATCCTCATACCTCCATGCCTGGCTCTAGATTTATGTAACTTTACATGGGTTCTGCCTATTTTAAAAAAATGTTCACCATTGTATTAAATTCTAGCTACTTCTGAGTTCTTTGGGGATTTCTTTGTGTATGTTTTTGTTTGGCCCTCCTTTTCACCAAGTTGAACAACCTTCTGAGTGCTTGCTCTGCAGGTTGGGGGGAGAGCCAAATTCCTGGGAAGGGCATGCTCAAACTTAGGATCTGTTCTGAGACAATGCAACAAAAAGGCAGAATACAGAAAGGTTACCACCAAGTGGATTGCTGGATATGCCTGTGAGATAATCAAACTGAACTCCCATACATGGGTCTAATGTGTCCTGAGAAACACAAGTCTGGGCCAAGGACTAGGAAGCCCACTTGTGAACACAGGTGTTGTGAACCTAACAGCTCTGGGCTGCCTATGTGCATAAGACTCCAAGGACCCCAGCAGTGCCAGCTGTCAGAAATACAGATTACTGAGGCTTCCCCTGAGCCACTCAGGCCATTTAATGCATACTACAGTCTGCCAAAATAATCCTGATTGAACTACTATATCTGAGATTTACCTGAGAAAAACATGAAAAAAGGCTGGCTACAAGTTAATACTTGTTAAATCTGGATGGATGGGTTCATGGAGTTTTTCATATTTTCTCTATCATTTATTTTACAAAACTTCAAATGTCAGAATACAAATTCTTAAATTTTTTCTGATGCTAGAAGTATAGTGTGTTTCTAAGTTTTTCTTCTAATTTTAGAACATACTGCTATTTATTTACCATTGTTGTTAGGTTCCATCGAGTCAGGTCTGATTCATAGCAACCCTATGTACAACAAAACAAAACACTCCCTGACACTGTGCCAGGCATGGCACTACTGTCAGTGCTTCTCTGCTATTCATAGGGTTTTCAATGGCAGACTGATTTTTAGGAGTGAGCTGCTGGGTCCTTCTTCCAAGCCTACGGCACCTGGTTTTCCCAGGTAGTCTCCCATCCAAGTATTAACCAGGCCTGACCCTGCTTAGCTTCCAAGACCTGACGGGATTGGATGCCAAGGTGGTATGGCTGTGGGCTTTATTTACTGAGTGCCAGAAAATTTCAGGCAACATTAAGGGAAAAAGACGATAATGACCGTAAGGAGTTTGTATACTATCCAAATTAGTGTGTTTACCTTTTCTGGCCAAATTTGTACCACAGAATTAGGTTAGTTAATGCACCTATGACATGTTAGTTGGATCCACAGTAATGGGGCTAGCTGAGGGGAGGCATGACTTAATCTAGGAAAGGATGAGAAAACCAAAAGCAGGCCCTGGGTTTGGCAAGGGCTGGAATTAAAATGGTGATGGTAAATTCTTTACCACGCATTGGACAGCCAGGGCCAGGCAAAACTAACCTCAAGAACGTAACCCTCAGGAGAGGAAGAGGGTGCTGTTTTTAAAGCCCCTGGATCAGGAAGGCCACAGGAGTAAACACTTAACCAAGTGGCGCAGAGAGGCCGAGAACTCAGAACACAAGGGAGGAAAGAGCCATGGCCAGGTAAGTCTTAAATATGGCCGTCTGCCACCTTACTGTCTGTTTTCAAGTTTTACCACACTAACTTCCAAATGGATACTTGCCCTTCCCTTTTGCTGGATGCTAAACACTTCCTGTACCTCACACTAGGTCTAAACTTCAAAATGTATTTCACCTGTTTCCTGTGTCTTTATTCAGTTCTGAACTCACTGAAATTCTGAATCACTAAGACAAATGTTAGACTTTTAAAAATCCAATTGGTAATAAAGGTTGAATCAGAAAAACTGGAAAATCTAGATACAGATGCAAAAGGTGCCTTACCGTTGCACTCTGACAACCGTGCCATCTGGAAAGATGCTTTCTTCTTGTCCATCAGCAAATAGGGTTTTAATGGTCTGGTCAGGAAATGTGATTTCTTTTCTTCCATCTGGGAAATGTTTTTCTATTTTAAAAAAGATTACTATAAATATCTTTAAAGGAAAGGAAGAATTTAAGAGGGGAAGGTAGAGCCAGTTCGTACCTATTTGTCCACTTGAGAAATGCAAGACTTCAAGTCCCTCTGGGTATGTGGTGTGAGTGGTCTGGGCCGAGGCATAGTAGTAAACCTGTGAGGACACAAGGTCAGGACACCCCTCCTCCTAGACAGTGGAGTGGAGAGGAAGCACCCCTGGGGAAACGTACCACTCTCTCATCTGGCATGACCTGCTTCACGTCACCATTGAAGAAAGTGACAGTGACGCTCTTCCCATCTGCACTCACTTCTTTCCGAGTTCCGTTGGGAAACAGTATAACCCGGCACCCATTGTTATAAACCTTTTCCACCTAAAAAGACATAAGATTATCAACAGGTAAGAGTGCCTCCTGAGACCATGTTACTGAGATGTGCTAAATTTCCCTTCTAATTGCCCACTATCACATTTTCCATCATAAGTAAAGGCAGAGAAGATCCTTTATTTCATTTGGGATTACAGCTGGTGATTTTCTAATTCACTTATTGGTTTTCCACTCAATAACTAGAATTTATGTAACACAGAAAACCCTTCTTCATCAATTTGTTACCCTATAGGCGACTTTAGGAAAGTCTGATTACTCCCTTTTGACTATTGTTTTGTCCTCCACTTTCCTCCAGGCTAGCATTGAACTTCAGCCCTATAATTTCAATGAAAATAGGTATTAGGGTATTGGAAAAAGCAGATTTTCCATAAATAAGGAAAAAAAACCCTCATCACACCCCTCTAACAAACCTTGTTTACGTCCCTTCCCTTTCACTCCCTTGTTCAACTAGCACACTCACTTTCCCACTTAAAAACTCAGGTAAGCACAGGAATAAAATTACATAGGCTGGAGCTAGAGGAACGTCCATGACCAAGGACCAGTATAAGAAAGGCTGCAGAAGAAGCAATCTAGAATGAATGACAAAGGCTTTTATCTGGCGCAAGAACAAAGCTTAAACTATAGAATTGTATCCTTTCTTTTGCCAAATCACTAAATTAGAAATAGTTACTAATTGCACGAGATATGCTGAGCATTTTTAGGATTCCAAAAGTTCAAGCCCCACAATCCTGCTGTTTAGTTAAGCCACCATCCACAGTCTTCATGATCACCTACAGTCATGCCCCACAGAATAAAGTTTCAGTGACTAACAGATGACACACATAGTTCCATTACTAGGGAACAGAAGAATTCCTGTCACCTAGCGGCACTGTGCCTGCAGCCGTAGCCGTGTGGCATCTGATCCCATCAGATCTCGGAAGCTAAGCAGGGTCAGGAATGGTTAGTACTTGGATGGGAGACCACCTGGGAACACCAGGTGCTGTAGGCTTGGGAGACGGACCTGGCAACACACTCCCAAAAATCAATCCGCCATTGAAAACCCTATGAATAGCAGACAAGCACTGACAAGAGTCTTGCCTGTTGTACACAGGGTTGCTATGAGTCAGATACCAGCTGGACAGCACCTAACAACAAGTGGCACTGTAGCTGTCATAACTCAGTGCAGGGCACTCTTTTGTGTTTGTGGTGATGCTGTGAACCTGCACTGACAGTCACATAAACATACAGCAACATAATCATGTAAATAAAGTACATAATATATACTACTGGTTTATGTGCTTTCTGTACTATTTATTGTTTTTTTAGGGTATACTCCTACACATTAAAAAAAATTTACTATGAATAACATGGGCTGGGATTTATCTCAGTTGGTGGAGCACTGCTCTGCAGTCTCTGGTGTCCTGAGTTCGGTTCCCAGCACCACAAAAATGGGAGAAGGACGTGGCAATCCACTCCCGAGACAATCCCAAAACAGCCATTGAAAACCCTATGAAGGTCACTATGAATCGGGACATGACTTGATGGCACGTAACAACAACAACAACATGAACAATATGCCATGCCACCAGCAGCCTCGTACAATCCTGTGTTTACTGCCACTTCTCAGTTGCATCATTTTCTCTTGTGCTTGATTTAATCTTGTGTTCTGAGCCAGGTGCGGGGGCGCACACCTGTAATCCCAGAGGTTTGGGAGGCAGAGGCAGGAGGATCACAAGTTCAAGACCAGAGGGAGTCTGTATAATTTAGCGAGACCCTATCTCAAAAAAGTAAAAAAATGGGCTGAGTGCAGCTCAGTGGTCCAGCACTTGCAAAGGATGCAAGCACGAGGCCCTGAGTTCAACCCTCCACTACCGCAGGGAAAAAAAAATTCTTGCGTTCTTTGTGGCCTTAGGAGCAACAGGCTACCAATATACAGACACACACTGTATATATTACCAGATATATACCATACACACAATACCATACACACACACAGAGCCAGCCTCTCCCCCCACCCCCTCTGTACAGGGGTGCCAAAAAAAGGTATACTTTTTTTTTGGTAGTGGTGATGGGAATTGAACCCCCAAGGCCTTGTGCAGGCTACGCAGACACTCTTATCATTGAGCTATATCCCCAGCCTTAAGTGCATACATTTTAAGAGATGATATCTATGTTTTACTTTTCCAAGTTGAATTACGGTACCCATGTGTAGTATAACATTTGCTTAAAAGATGGTGCTCATCAAGTGAATGCTAGCACCACCATGCTACAGGCAGGACAATCAAATGGTGGAAGCATGGTTGTCATCCAAGGAGCACAAGACCATTTCTAAGTGCTATTTGAAATTCAAGAACATTGGGGAAGTACTATGACAATGGAAATGTGAGTATGCAACAGGACCTCCAATGCACCTAACTACACGAATTCATGATAAGTTTGAGACACTCAGTCCTGTGTGTGATGTGCAAAGAGAAGATCCAGGAGGCCTCACATAGCAACAAGTCCCACTGCTTCTGCTATCGTAACCACTTTGAGCACCTCTTGTAAATGTAGAAATCAAACATGACTTGTACTCATCTTTTGTTATCAGTATATATTGTGTGTTACAATTTTAATATAGTTTCTTCCTTTCTTAAAATGTACGTATATTTTTTGGCACCTTCTATATATATACATGTGTGCAGCCTGTGGCATCCGATGTCATCATATCTCAGAAGCTAAGCAGGGTCGCGCCTGGTTAGTACTTGGATAGGAGACTGCCAGGGAACACTAGGTGCTATAGGCTTGGGAGAAGGACCCAGCAACCCACTCCCAAAAATCAATCTGCCATTGAAAATCTTATGAATAGCAGAGAAGGACTGACAATAGTGTTTTGCCTGTTGTACATAGGGTTGCTATGAGTCAAATACCAACTCGACGGCACCTAATAACAAATAGATGCGCACACATACATGGCATGTGTTAGGTATGTAGTAGGCAGCACCATCTAGATCTATGTAAATACACTGATGTTCACACTAGAATGCAGTCACCTATCACAGCTCTAAAAATGTGTCCCTGTTAAGCAACAGATGACTAGAGACTGAACACTTGTACTGTATCTTAACCCATGTGTATTTTTTTACAGCATTCATTATTTAAAAAAAATTTTTTTTAACCTTTCCATCAGGATGAGTGATTTCTCCCTGAATTTGTTCTTCTTTTTCCTCCTCCTTTTTATATTCAGGATCTGAGGTAGTTACTGGTTCCAGTGGCTCTCTGGGCAAGGCCGCCTGTGAGACAAGATAATTCAAGCAGTTAAAATCTGTATTTACTATTACATGAAAGCCACACCCTACTATTTACATAAAACATTTACAACGTTAGGGGAAATAATGTAGAGGGGTAAAGAGGAAGAGGAAAATCTCAAAATATAAGCAGCATATGAATGCATGTAAAAAATAGGGGGGAGGGAAAAAATAAGACTACAATCCATGGTAGTATATGATTTTCATTACATATTTATTAAAATTCTTACTTTTTTCTTCTTTATAATGTTATATAAAATATGTAAGATGATGAATGTGTAAGCAAGGGTGATTTAATTGTTGCATAATGGATACGGCAAATGACTTATTACTCTGTACTCTACCAACATTAAAAAATAAATGCAAAAAAAAAAAGAAATTTTTCACCAATAAAAAAAGAAGACATTTACAAAGTTAAGAAAAAAATCCTCCTTTATACATGGCTTAAAAACTTAATGAATCAGTTTTAAGCCTGAGTATTCTACACTTGAATATTTTAAAATATAAAAAGATTTACTTGTGCTTTATCTGAGCTGCCTGAATCACGAGGTGGCACAGACTTGGATCTTCGAGATGGATTCCCTGTTAGAAAATAATTGTCAGAGTTAGTTTTAATATTTATTTAAAATGTCAAAGTTACCAGTCAGGTCAAATGTTTCCTTAGTTTATATCCTTTTGTGAACTGCTGTTCTTGATCCTTTAGTTAAGGAAGTCTTAGTATTTTTCTTCACTAACTTGTAGGAGTTCTCCATTATGTAAATTCAAATAGTTTATATAAATACTTAAGTCCTCAGTGACCAAGAGAGACAAAAGACAGTATCTGTTCTCAAAGAGCTTATAATTCAAAAGAGACTGGATCAAATAACCTAACAGAGTGTTGTATGAAATTTGAGGGAGATGTAAAAGAAACATCTGGTTCTGAACTGGGACAGTGCTGACAGCCCAAAGGATGCCTCATACAAGTCCAGCTTGACAAGTAAAATGAGTTTAACAAGGGTCACTTATAGAGCAGTGGATGACTTGGACGGCTGCATTCACCCAAAGTTGCCACTCCTCACCTACTAAGCTCCTATTGTGTCTGGATCTAAGTCTACAGCAGAACTAAAGCAAATCATTGGGCACCACAGCACACACCTGTAATTCTAATCACTTCAGAGGCTGAGGTAGGAGGATCACAAGTTCAAAGCCAGAGGCAGCCTGTGCAACTTGGAAAGACCCTGTCTCAAAACAAAAAAGGTGCTTGGGTGCAGGTCAGTGGTAGAGCATTTGCCTAGCACCCATGAGGCCCTGGGTTCAACCCCTAGTACCAAAGAAGAAAAAATTGAATGCAAACCTACTCTTACAGCACCACCTACGGTTAACTCAGCAGAGGTGATGGCTTCAGACACCGGTCCAACTCATAGTGACCCTCATAGGGGTTTCAATGACTGACTGTTTTGGGGATTGTTTTGGGAGTCGGCTGCCAGGTCCTTCTCCCACCAGATACCATAAGTCATAGACAAAACTAGGCTCTGGGAGTTACATGTTTATGTGCACACTGTCCTTACCGGGAATAGGGAGTGTGCTGGTCTCAGCAAACACTGTCCAACCATGGGAAGGATGGCTTTGTTTTGCTCCAGTTTGGCATGTTGCATTAGGTAAATGGCACCTTGCTTAAATTGTGTCTTGGTGCAAGATGGAGTTACTCAGCCTAGAATTTAGATGACTAGTCTCATAACACACTCATTTTGTTGGCTTTTATACTTTTTTGTCTCCCTTCTTGTAATGATTTTTAAGGATGTATTTAGGACCAGAGGATTAAGAAGGATTCCCTAAAGTAATAAAAAGCAAAAATCCATAATAAAAGATTGATAAATTCAATATTAAGAACATATTAAAAACACAAAGCTAAGTCCAGACTGGGAAAATTGCTTTTAACTGACAAAGTAATGGTATGCATGATAATTAACTTCTAATTTTCTCTAAAGAGAAAAATCCCCAAATATTAAGTTGGCAAAGGATTTGTTGTTAGGTGCGATCAACTCAGGTATGACTCGTAGTGACCCTATATATAACAGAATGAAACTCAGACACTGCCATGCACACCATCTTTTTTTATGTTTAAGCCCATTGTTGCAGACATTGTATCAATCTGTCTAGTTGAGGGTCCCCCTTTTTTTCGTTGAACCACCATGCTTCCGAACATGATGTCCTTCTCCAGGGACTGGTCCTTTCTGAATACATGTCCAAAATACCTAAGATGCAGTCTAGCCATCCTTGCTTCCAAGGAGCACCCTAGTTGCACTTCTTCTAGGACAGATCTGTTGGTTCTTTTGGCAGTCCATAATATATTCAATATTCTCTCCAGCACCAATTAATTCAAAAGCATCAATTCTTCTCCTGTCTCCTTTATTCAACATCCAGCTTTCACAGATATGATGCAACTGAAAATACCATGGTATGACTCTGGTGTGCCTTCATCTTCAATGTGACATCTTTACTTTTCAACACATTAAACAGGCCTTTTACAATAGCTTTTCCCAATGCAATTCATCTTTTGATTTCTTGACTGCTACTTCAATGGGTGTTGACTGTAAAACCAAGTAAAGCAAAATCTTGGACAACCTCAATCTTTTCTCCATTTATCATGAAATTGCTTACTGACTCAGTTGTAAGGATTTTGGTTTTGTTGAGGTTGAAGCACAATCCATACTGAAGGCTGTGTTTTTTGATCTACATCAATAAATGCTTCAAACCCTCTTTACTTTCCACAAGCAAAGTTGTGTCATCTGCATAATACAGGTTGTTAATGAGTCTTCCTCCAATCTTGATGCCATGTTCTTCAAAAAGTCCAGCTTCTCACATTATTTGCTCAGCATAGAGATTAATGAGGTATGGTAAAAAGATACAGCCCTGATGCACACCTTCCCTGACTTTAAACCAGGCAGTGTTTCCTTGTTCTGTTTGAATGACTGCCTCGTGGTCCACGTACAGATTCCTCATGAGTACAAAGGGTATGAGCAGGCAATTCACAAAAGAGAAATCCCAAAAATCTACCACATGTCAAACAAGATGCTCCTAGCTATCAGGGATGGATATGAAAACCACACAGAACCACCATTTCACATCTGACCAAATCGAGTGTTAGCAAGTACCAACAGCATGTTGCACTGAGAGTAAAAGCCTGGTGCAACTGCTCAGCAAAAGGAAAACCTCCGAAAGCCACACAAGTCTGACAGCCCCTGCATCCCTCTCCTGACATGTCTACCAGCAGAGCCACTTCCCCAAGACTAGTGTGCAGCCCTGCGCATGGCCCGCCTCACCTGGGAGAGGGAACCCTTCACTGGGAACACACATGGGTCTGCAGAGCTGCCTAAATTAATCTCCTACAGTTTTCAAGTGTTAATGTAGTAAGTTTCATGATATGGCAAGAAAAAGGCCAATTACAGAGCCAAGGCATGGTGGCGCACACCTGTAATCCCAGCAACTCGGGAGGCAGAGGCAGGAGGATCGCAAGCCCAGAGGCAGTCTGTGTAATTTAGTGAGACCCTGTCTCAAAAAGTAAAAAAATGATCTGGGAGTGCAGCTCAGTGGTCCAGCACTTGCAGAGCATGCAAGTGCAAGCCCCTGGGTTCAACTCCCAGTACCACGAACACACACAAAAAAGCCAATTACAGAACACAAGAGTATGAAACACCACCACAGTGACTTATGGAGACAATGGTGAAGGATAAACCAGCATGGAACGCTGTCAGGAACTGTCGCCTGAGAAAGCCGATGCATAAGGACTTCAGTCATATCTACAATGTTTTTTTTTTTCCTTAAGTTGAATATAAATTCTTTAAATTCCAAAACATTTTATAAAAAGATCATGCAGCCTCTTACCTTGTGTTGGCAAATAATTTTTCTTGTATTTTTCTACCTGGGCTCCTGAAGAAACACCACTCTTCTGAAATCGAACAGACGGATTCTACAGTGTGAGAGAGAATTCTGAATATAAAGTAAGTCTACATATCAGTATCCTGAGTTGAAGCTAACCAGGCTTGTGATAAGAGCACTGCAGGTCTGTTCATTTATGTTCTTGTTTATCACAGTGGGCCCACGTAGACTACTGTTTTGCAGGACTGAAACATACGCACACACACTACTTGCGACACATAATTCATCCTTCAAACTAGGGACACATCAGACAACGTAACTAAGACAGCACAGGTACCATCAGTGGGCCGGGACAGGACTGGTCGTCAGCGTAGGGCTGGCTGCTCCCCACCCCAAAACTCACTTTCTCTGTTCCAGTTCTCACCATTAGCATGAGGCCTACCTGCCCCTCCCCCACTCCCACTCCCAACCAAATCTTTCCCTGTCACCACCTGCAGGGCGTTCCCAGCATGCTTTCCACCAGGCTCCCTCCACCTCCCTATGGGATGATACTTCCAATGCCTTCGATTTCAGGGTCTGGACCAACCCCCATCCAATCTGTACTTGTGCTGCTTCAGCCTGACACCCAATGGGCAAACTCTAGAACTTGTCATTATCAATACCATCAATAGCTGCAATTAGCAATATGTGAAAAGTCCCAATTTCAAAGCATTCCACTTACAAAGATCCAGAATGCAGGGCATTCGACCAAATAATTAGCCTGATCTTCAAAAAGTCAGTGCCATTTAATAAAATGCTTAAGGGTTTAAGGATGAGATGCTATGATTTCTGCAATTACCTTCAGTTTAGCAAAGCATATACAAAAATATGGCACAACGTTCCCAGTGACAGAATCCATGTAGGTGTTCAGCTGTTCATCGTACTACTCTTTCACAGCTTTCCATTTGAGAAGCTTCCATAATAACGTTAGTGCTTGCGCAAGCTGAGAGAATGCTACTGTCTAGCTATCGTATCTTCTTTCCAGCTCACCCCTCCAGAACTCTGACCCAACAATGACTACCGCATAGAGGTTTTCTTTGTCCTCAGAACCTCATATCTCCTAACAGCTTAAAGTGATGCCTCATTGTAGTCACTCCTGTCACACACGGTCAACTTGTATGTCCCTCTCTCATTTGGTGGCATTCAACTGTGTGACTACACCTCTGCCAACATGTCTCCACCATCCTACCCCTAAAAAGCTGAAAAAGAAAAACAACAGTGCAAACATTTCTCAAGCTAAAAGTATGGTCTCTAACCCACATGGGTCCGTGTGCAGCCTCTGCCCTCTCCTGCTTCTGGCGAAGTTCTACGCCACAGCCTGCCAGCTGTCCTTGTCCTCCCAGGTGGGGGTTGGAATGAGGCTGCAGCTGCTCCGGTTCCCACACCAGTGCAGTTCTACCCGCCGATCCTATCCCTCCCAGGACCATCTTTCCACATTCCATCCTAAACACACAACCTGGACATGGCCCCACATGAGCCATGCTGCCACAAGGCCTGGGGACCCGCTGGCCAAGCTCGGCCGCAGCCAGCCCTTCTTGACCCTCCTCTCAGGGCCGCTGTTTCCACACCCCCTGTGGCTGCCCAGGGCCCTATCAAGTGGCACCAGGTCCCTTCCTGGGGGCACCCCTCCTCCGTAGGGCCTGTAAAGTGGGCTTGCACAGTCGCACAGAAGTGTGGGAAAACCTTAGCCTCGGTGAAACAGCATCGAAGATCCAGCGCCTTAACCACTTCTGAGCGCAGCAGGGCGCCATATGTCATCTCCTGGCCCTGCGCACGTCGGCGTGGACGGTGCGGACACGTGGAGATGCCCCCAGCCCACCCCGACCTACAGACCAGCAAACCGCGCTGCTCCTACCGCAGGCCGGTCTCTTCTTGCCACGACGCCACACTGGGAGGCCTGCGCGCCGCTCTCCAAGGTTTCTGCTTTCTTCCAGGCGGCAAGGCGGACTCTCTCCATCACTTTTATCTCCTCCCGGAGGTCCGTGTTCTCCCTAACCAACATTTCTATCTGGCTTCTGAGTCGGCCCTGCGCACTTGACCATTTTGCTTCCTTCCTTTTCAAATCTTCCTGTAAATCCAGGATTTGCTGTTTCAAAGCCTTCCAAAAAAAAATTACTAGAATTAAAACAATGTAACAGAATAGACCTAGCTCATCAGAAACAGAATAGCCAGCCCACCGCAGAGAGCAGGAAAGAAGGCTCAGTCAATAAAGGACACTGGATTTTTCTGGAGAAAGGAGTAGGGGAGCAGGTTAGAACCTAACTTTATACCATGAACAATTAATCCAAAGGTCAGGAGAAAACAGAGACACCACCACTTAGGAGGTGACTGCAAAAGCAGGGCATACAGTAAGAAAGGCCTACAGATATTAACTGAAACAGAACGGTATCTATAGGCAAAACTGGTAAAGCAAAAAATAAGAGAAATTCTTGAACAACAGAAAGAGCAGTTGAGATAAAGACATTGAATCCAAAGTCAAACTGCCTGCCTTGAAAATGGATTCTGTTTGGAAATGTGAGAAGAAACTGGTGTTAGGAAAAACAGCTTGTGGGAAGAGGAGGGGAAACAATGTAAACGGATAAAGAGGGAGAGGATACTCTCAAGGTAAACAATGAAACTTCATGAGTATGTGGGAGAAATAGGGGAACATAACCCATAAATGCATAAGAGTTTTACTACATATTAATCAAGAGTTCCATAAACTTTATAAGGTGATGAAAGTGTAACCAAAAGTGATGCAATAGTTGCATAATGGAAAAAGCAAATGTGGCATTATTCTGTACACCACCATTTATCAATAAAGGAAAAAAAAAGGACAAAATAAAATGAAAGAAAAAGAAAAGGAATTTAAGGTAGACTAAATGAAATAAGTGAAGAAACAGCTAAAAATGTCTAGAAGCAAAGGACAAATGTACAAACAAATCAAGCCTGATGTCAGGACAGGATGAAACAGGTCACCTAGAGAGCATGGGCAGGTGCAAAACAGAAAAGAAGCAGAGGCCGAAGCAGGAAAGTGGCTAAGGTGGCAGGAGCTCCAGCCCTCTCAACAGCAGCCAAGCAACCCAGAAGACAGAGGCACAACCAGGGTTCCCAGGCCTCTGCCTTGAGGATGCCACACCACAGACAGCCTGGCAGTCACAGGTCAGCGAGGGGGACAGATGAACAATGGAAGGACTAGGAGCTGACAGGAAACGAAAGACAGGCCAGGCCACCCAGGAACCTGAGGCACTCTCAGGAAGAAAGAAGTGGAGCCATCAAAAACTCTGAACGTAGTTGCTGATGTGGTAGTGCACACCTATAACCCCAGTGGCTTGGGAGGCAGAGGTAGGAGGATCGCAAGTTCGAGACCAGAGGCAGACTGCATAACTTAGTGAGACCCTGTCTCAAAAAAAAAGTAAAAAAATGGGCTGAGGGTGCAGCTCCGTGGTCCAGCACTTGCAGAGCATGCAAGCGCGAGGCCCTGAGTTCAACCCCCAGTACCGCAAAAAAAAAAAAAAAAAAAAACTCTGAACATAGAAGGGACATGGCCTGCTTCCTCATGGAAACAGCCACAGGGCTGGGGGAGGAGTGGAGGTCAGGATACGGGGGAGCCCATTAACTGCACTCAGGGTGGACTTCCTGACAGAGGAGCATGGAGTAAAAGAGAAAGAGAAGCCTTGAAGCCAGGCATGGGGGCACACACTCATAATCCCAGCACTTAGGAGGCTGAGGTAGGAGAGCTGATGCAAGTTCAAGGCCCGTCTGGGCTATATAGGGAGTTCCAGGCCAGCCTTAGCTATGTCGCAAGACTGTCTCAAAAAACCAAGACCAAAAAATCAAAGTGCCAGGCATGGTGGCTCACACCTGTAATCCCAGCAACTCAGGGGGCAGAGGCAGGAGGATTACAAGTTTGAGACCAGAGGCAGTCTGCATAATTTAGCGAGACCCTGTCTCAAAATAAAAAGTAAAAAAAATGGGCTGGGGTTACAGCACAGTGGTACAACACTTGCAAAGCATGCAAGTGCAAGGCTGTGGGTTCAACCCCCAAATACCATATTAAAAAATTTTTTCTAAAGCAAGCAAGCAAAAAAGAAAGTGAGCCTCAAGAATGAGTTTAGGTCTCTGGCTAAGCAAAGAGAAGATGGAGAAAAGGATGATCCACAGGCTGTTTGTCAAATCAGTGAAGGCCTTGGCCTTACAAGCTCCTTATGCAGTGCCCCAGAAAGATTATTTGTTGAATAAATGAATAATGAATTGATACCTATTTTTTTGTTGCTGTTATTTTTTGTTTTTGTCTTTTGTTTGTTTTGCTCTGTTTCTTTGTTTTTTTGAGACAAGGTCTTACTGTGTAGCAGAGGCTGGCCTCAAACACACAATCCTCCTCCCTCAGCCTCCTAAAAGCTGGGATTACAAGTATGCACCACCACACTTGGCTCCCAATTTTTCTTTGACACATCAAGCAACTCTAATGAGATTCTTATAAGATTGTCACCTTTACTAACTTATGAGTATAATGTAAAGAACTGGCATACCTGTATTTCTTCACGTTCCTTTTTATCTGGAAAAGTTCTTGCAGCTGTAGTATACTTTTCAAAAACTTTACGTTCCTTCTGTATCTTCCTCATTTCCTCCTTTTTAAATTCTTCTAATCGAGCCAGTTCTTTTGCTTTCTGTTGCTCAAAGTCTGAAATTTCTTTCCTACAATGACCAAACCAATGTTGTTAACTAATGGGACCACCTCAATATAATAATCCACATGTGAGCCAGGTGTAGTGGTGCACACCTATAGCTCTAGCACATGGGAGGCTGAGGCAGGAGCATCCATTAAGTCCAGAGTTCAAGACCGGCCTGGGCAGTATAAGTCCTCTATTTCAAAACAAACAAAGCCCTAGGTTCAATCCCCTGCACAAAAACCACTTGGGAGGCGGCAGGGAGAGGGGGAGGAGTAGGGAGTCACTTTCAAGATCTGTGGGACATTTAAACAAGTATCTGCATGACTGGAATATCAAAAGGTAAGGAAATAAAGGTTAAGGGCATAGAAAACTTCTTCAATAAAATAATAGCAGAAAATGTCCCTAATGTTGGGAAAGACACAGACATCTATGTACAGGAAGATTATAGAACCCCAGACAGACATGAACAGAAGGGATCTTCACCACAACATATTACAGTCAAACTGTCAAAAAGTACAGGACAAAGAAAGAATTTTAAAATCTTCAAGAGAAAAGCACCAAGTTGCACTTCAGTGCACCCCAGTTAGAGTAACAGCAGTTTTCTCAGCTAAAACCTTACAGGCCAGAAAAGAATGGAATAATGTGTTCAAAGTCATAAAGGAAAATAGCTGCCAACTGAGGTGACTACATCCAACATGGCTATCCTTCAGAAACAAAGGAGAAATAAAAACGATCTGAAATGAGCAAAAACCGAGGGAATTCATGACTATCAGACTAGCCTTACAAAAGATGCTTAAGGCAGCCCCATAACCAGAAGGGAAATCATGACAGCACATGAAAGTATAAATCCCACTAGAAGAGTAGATACATAAAACAGAAATAGAAAAGAATTAAACATTATCAACACAGTGAACCATCAACCACACAGATTGGTTGACAATGTAGCTCAGTGGTAGAGTACTTGTCTGGCATGTGTGAGAACCTGGGTTCAAACCCATGTTTCCTGTTTATTGTGACACTATTTAAAATAAGATATGGAATCAGCCCAGGTGCCCACGAACAAATGAATGGATAAGGAAATTATGCTATATATACAAAAGGGAGTATTATTTAGCCATAAACAAGAATGGGCTAGGTACTGTGGCACCTGCCAGTAATCCCAGCAACCCAGGAGGCTAAAGCAGGAGGATCACAAGTTTGAGACGAAAGGCAACCTACACAATTGAGACCTGCCTCAAAATAAAAAATAAAAAAGGGACTAGAGGTACAGCTCAGTGGTCCAGCACTTGCTTAGCATGCGCCAAGGCCCTGGTTCAAACCACCCAGTACTACCAAAGAAAAAGAATGAAATCCTGTCATTTACAGAAAAACAGATGGAACTAGAAGACAACATGTGTACATGAAATAAGGCAGACATCAAAAGACAAGTATTACACGTTTTCTCACATGTGGAAACTACCAAAAAAAGGTCAATCTGCAAGTAAAATAGTGATTACTAGGAACTGGAAAGGGTATGGGGGAAGGGAAGGCAAGGGTAGTAAAGAGCTGATTGGATATAATCTATGCACACTGTATGCATATGTGCAAAGATCAAAATGAATCCTATTAATATGTACAGTTCATATGCACTAATAAAATATATGTTTTCTTTTTTTATGTGTGGTAATGACGGGTTGAACTCAGGCCTCACACATGCTTTCCAAGTGCTTACCACTGAGCTGTACCCCCAGCCCATTTTGTTACATTTTATTCTGAGATTGAGTCTCACTAAGTTACTCAGGCTGCCTCTGGCCTCAAACATGCAATTCTCCTGCCTCAGCCTCCAGAGTGGTTGTGATTATATGTGTGCACCACCATGTCCAGCTGAAAATATACATTTCTAAAGGGCCCGTAAGGTAGTTCATTGGTAGACCATGTGCCTACCATGCATGAGGCCCTGGGTTTGATCCTCAGCAATAAGAAGAAAAAAGAAAAAAGGCAGCTTCTAAAAAGTTAAAATAAAAGTTGAAAAATAAAAAATAACCAAGCAAGGTACCATATAGCACATGCCTGTAATCTCAGTGACTCGGAAGACTGAGGCAAGAGGATCATCAGTTCAAGGCCAAGAGGCAGCCTGTATAACTTAGCAGGCTGGAGATGCAGCTCAGTGGTGGAGTACCCTGGGTTCAATCTCCCAGTACTGAAAAAATAATAATAATAATAAATTTTAACATAAAATAAATACCTTGTTTCACCCTTTCTTATAAGTTCCAAATATTTAAGGAACTCTCAGGTCACTGGGTGACTGGTGATACAGAATACTCTTCAGTGAAAACATATGATAGGACGGATAGTTTTGCAAAAATAGTCTGGAAAGGCCACAGATAGACAATCCAGCTCTCACAGAGGCACAAGAGCCATCCCTAAGGTGGGAGAAGAATCTGCTTCCCAAAGTTTCCACATTGTAATATTCAAAATGTCTAGTGTTCATCAAAACATTACAAAGCACACAAAGAAAGCAAAGTACCCACCACGCAAAAGGAACAAGAGAACCTGACAGAAACCACCAGTGAGAGAAGGAATGCTGGACATGGTGTTTGCTTACTAGTCAAAGACTTTAAATTAACTGTCTTAACTCTGCTCAGAAAGGGGAAGCAAACCATGAACAAGGACTTATAGGACATCAGGAGAATGATGCATGAACAAATAAAGATACCAATAAAGAGCCGGGCATGGTGGTGTACACCTGTCAACCCCGCACTGGGGAGGCTAAACAAGACTACCTCAAGTTCAAGCCCAGCCCAGCGAAACTCTGTCTCAAAAGAAAACAAATAAACAAAGTGCTGAAAGAAAATAACTGTCAACCAAGAATTTTATAGCCAACAAAATAATCCTTAAAAAAACTAAGACAAAGCAGGGTGTGGTGGCACCGGCCTGTAACCCCAGAGGTTGGGAAGTGGAGTCAGAAGGATCTCATGTTCAAGGTCAGGTTGGGCAACACGAGATCCTGTCCCAGAAAAAAACAATAACAAACAAACAAACAAAAAGAATACAAAATGAAGAAATTTCCAGATAAACATCAGCTGCGGGAGTTTATCATTAGTAGACTTATCTTACAAAAATGCTTAAGGAGTCACTCAGGCTGAAGCAAAAAGATAACACATAATAATTCAAAGTCATATGAAAATGTAAAGATTGCTGATAAAGTAACTACATAGATAAAAATGAAAAATAGTATTACTGTATTTATGGTTAGTAACTCCTCTTTTTATTGCGTATGTGATTTTAAAAACAAATGCATAAAACAGTAATTATAATCTATGTTAATGGGCACATAAAGTACAAAGATGTCATTTGTGACAAATCCAACATAAAGGAGGGGAAGACAGAATATATGTCATCAAAGCTAAATTGAAGCCAAGTGCCATGTGCACATGTGTAATCCCAGTAATTCGGAAGGCTGATGTAGGAGAATCAGTCTACACAATTTGGTGAGAACCTGTCTCAAAACAAAAAATACATAAAAGGGCCAGGTGTGGTGTCGCACACCTATAACCCCAGTGACTCAGGAGGCAGAGGCAGGAGGATTGTGAAAAAAAATGAGTATTGGCAAGGACATGGAAATATTAAAACTCTTGTGCATTGCTGGTAGAAAAGTAAACTAGTGCAGCCACTGTGAAAAATATTATGGAGTTTTCTCAAAAATTAAGTATAAGCCAGGTGTGCTAGTACCTGCCTGCAATCCCAGCATTTGGGAGACTGAGGCAGGATGATGGACATGACTTGGAGGCCAGCCTACGCCAGACAGCAAGACCCTGTCTCAAAAAGCAAACAAAAATGAAGTACAGAAGAGCTGGGCATGGTGATGTACACCTATAGTCTAGCACTCTAGAGATGGAGCAGGATGAAAACTTTAAGGGCAGGCTTTGTTACACAGTGAACTAACTCCAGGCCTTGATGACTCAGTGAGACCCTGCCACAAACAAACAAATAAAATGTACAGAATTACCACATGACTGATGAATTCCACCCCCACACATACGCCCAAAAGAATTAAAACCAGGAACTTAAAAAAATATTTGTATACCAACATTCCTAACATACTGTTCACAATAGTCAAAAGACAGCACAAACTCAAGAGATAAACAGAAATGGTGTGTCCATATAGTTGGATTTTTTTTTTTAAATGTCTTACTACATTGCCTAGTCTGGCCTCAAGCTCACCATTCACCTGCCTTAGCCCCCCAAATGCTAGGATCACGGCACCAGCCTCTGTTCCCAGAGCAACAACTCGAATATTATTCAACCACCGCAAGTAATAACAGACACACAGTAAAATACAGATGAACTTTAACTACATTACCTTAACTAAGTGTACTTACCTATACTAAGTGTAAGAAGCCAGACATAAAAGATCACATAGTGTATGATGCATTTTAAATGAAATATGCATAATAGGTAAATACATAGAGACAGACAGCACATTAGTGATTGCCACGAAGTAGGGAGAAGAGTCGAGTAGGTAATAATTACTTAATGGATACAGAGTGTCCTGCTGGGGTGATAAGTGTTTTGAAATACCCAAGAATGGTGGCACAAGCCTGTAATCCCAGGACATAGGAGGCTGAGGCAGGAGGATCAAATGATCAAGGCCAGCATGGGCTACATAGCAAGATTATGTCTCAAAAAATAAAAAAATCAGAAAAATATAGGTTTTGAAAATAGAGGAGGTGGTTGTACAATACTGCCAATGCATTAAATGCCAATGAATTACAACTTTAAAATGGAAAATTTCCCCCACTCAGGAGAGTTTGAGACCGGTGTCAGCTACACAGAAAGTTCCAGACAGTCTGGACTACACAGCGAGACGCTCAAGTAAACATCAATGTAAAAAAAGAAAAGAAAGACAGTTTGTATGCTATTATATAATATCCCCAGCAAGATCCAGGGTAACATCCTGGAATCAAATACATTAGTATTTCTGCAACTTTATCCACAATGAGTACAATTTTAAAAATGTATGTATGTCTATGTATTCATGTTTTGTGATCCTATAGCATGAGGTCAGATTATGACCTAGGGAAGAAACTTTGTCATACCACTGACTACTGTAGGTGGAGCTGGTGTCTACAAAAGAACATGGTGAAGTCCCGATTCTCTTGAATGTAACTTACTAGAAACAGACTCTTTGTAGATGTAACTAAAATCTAAATTACAGGCTGGATATGGTGGGTGGCACATGCTTATATCCCAGTGACTCGGGAGGCAGAGGCAAGAGAACCACAGGTTCAAGGCCAGAGGCAGTCTTTATAAATCAGCAACACTTGTCTCAAAATAAAAAATGGCCGGAGGGTGCAGCCCAGTGGTAGAGACTTGAAAATCATGTGCAAGGTCTTGGGTTTAACCCCCAAGTACCACAAAAAATAAAAAATCTAAATTAAAATGATGTCATACTGGGGTAGTGTGGGTCCTCAGTCCTTTTAAGAGAAGACTCATCATTCAGGTATGGTGGTACATGCCTTTTACCTTGGTGGCAGAGGCAGGAGGATCAAGAGTTCCAAGCAAGCCTGGGCTACATAGCAACACCCTGTCTCAAAAAAACTACCCTTCCCCCAAAAAAACAGAGAGAGAGAGAAAGAAGACACAGAATTGGACACACACAGAAATAGGAACATGCCATGTGAACACCCAGAGAGAAGGAAGAATGTCACGTGACCACAGAGGCAGAGATTGGAGTGATGCACCTGCAAACCAAAGAATGCCAAGGATTGCCAGCAACCAGCAGAAACCAGGAGAGACAACGTGGCCTGGCTGATGCTTTGCCTTTGGACTCCCATCCTCCAGAATCACGAGAAAATAAATTTCTGTTGTTATAAACCACCTAGTTCATGGTACTGTGTTATAGTAGCCATAAAAAACTAATATACCAGCCAAGTTACCACTTGAATTCACAACTACAAACTGCTTGTCCTTTTTTTTTTTTTTTTTTTTTGCGCTGTACTTAGGGGTTCAACCTAGAGCCTTGTGCGTGCTAGGCAAATATTTCACCACTGAGCTGCAGCCCAGCCCTTTTTGTGTTTTTGATTTTGAGATATGATCTAGCCAAGCTGTACAAGTTGCCTCTGGCCTCAAACTCATGATCCTCCTGCCTCAGCCTCCCAAACTACTGGGATTTAAGGCAGGATCCATGGCACATAGCTTATAAATTGCTTTTCAAATTTCAATTTACCATCTCACCACTTAAGAGAATCTTCCTTTGGGAGCAAAGACTGTGGAAGGGGGGATGGAAGGAAATAATACAGAGGGTCAAAAAGAGGGATAGGACAATCTCAAGTTACATGATGCAACTATATGAATATATGGGAAAAATGGGAATATAACCCATAATTGCATATGATTTTTACCACATATTAATCAAAGGGTTACATAAATTATGTAAGTTGATGTAGGTCTAACCAAAAACAATGTAATAGGTACACAATGGAAACAGCAAAAGCCTTACTACTCTGTACCCCACAAATATTTATTAATAAAAGACAAAGAAAGAGAGAATCTTCCTTTTACCACATGTTTGACTACACTGAGTCATTTCATGAAAAAAAAAAATCTCATGTGATCAGATTTTCAAATTTTACCTCCTTTCATTTATACTTGTTGAACTGACTAACAATGATTCAAATATTTTAGGTATAGTCTTTTCTGGTATGTGTGTGTGTGTGTTTTGTTTGTTTTGTTTTGTTTTTCTCCAGTGCCAGCAACCAAACTGACTTGCTATGACTGAGCTAAATCCCCAACCCCTAAAGACATAATTAAGTTACTATCTATTTTTCCTCAACTTACAGATGTAAACTTACCTAAGTTTTTCCAAGGCACTTTCTCGTTCAATCCGAAGTTTAGCTAAAGATGCGTTCTCAGCTTTAAATTTTTCTATTTCTGTTTCCAATTCAATAACTTTCTCTCTCAAAACCTGAGATCGAGCAGTGTCAACTATAAAACAGACCATAAATACTGAACTCCACAAAAGGCCTTATAACAGCAAAAGAACTAACTAGTTATAAATACTAACAACAGCCAAAAATATAGTATATCTGTACATCATAACACATTAGAAACAAAGCTTCAAATAAAAACAAAGAAAAGTACAAATAGCCTAACTTTCTAAAGAAAGTCAGTCTAAATTTAAGACGGAAATAATCTAATACAAGAGTACCAGTTTGACAAAATATTGACACTACACTTATAAAATCATTCAAATCAATTCTTAAAAAGACTAGTAAATATAAATAGCTTAAGAATATGAATAACTTACAAGAGATCTAAAGGGCTAATAATCAACATCAACATCAAAATTTAGCTCCCATTAATAAAGAAATGCAAGCCAGACATGGTGCACACCTATAATCTCAGTACTTAGGATGTTGAGATGAGAGGATTGCCAGTTTGCAGGAGGAAGAGGAGTGCAGAAGGTGGAGGAGGAGGAAGAGGAAGGAAGGAGGAGAAGGAAGAGAAAGAGCAGGAAGAAAAGGAGAAAAAGGATGAGGAGAAGAGGAAAAGGAAGAGGAAGAACGGGAAGAGGAAGAAGAGGAAGGGGGAGAGAAGACATGTAAATTGAGATATTTTTCTATTATCAAATTTGCTGTTTAAAAAAGTAAAGTAGCAATGCTCTGACCTTCAATTGCAACAAGCATTTTGTCATTTGGTACTACCCTTTTGCAAGATACATCTTATCTCTATCACAGGGGCTGGGGTTTAGCCAGTTAGTAGAGTGTTTGCCTGCTCTGCGGCCCTGGATTAGATCCCTAACACCACAAAAAATGGGAGAAGGACCTGGCGGCCCACTCCTGAAAATAATCAGCCATCAAAAGCCCTATCAATAGCACAGAAGCACTGACATAGTGCTGGGCATGGCACAGTGTTGGGAAGTGTTTCATTCTGTTGTATGTGAATCAGACCTGACTTGATGGCACCTAAATCAAAAGGCGGCTGGGATTTAGCTCAGTGGGTAGAGCGCTGCGCTGCAGTCTCTGAGGCCCTGAGTTCAATTCCCAGCACCACAAAAATGGGAGAAGGGCCTGACAATCCACTCCCAAGACAATCCCGAAGCACTCAGCCATTGAAAACCCTATGAGGGTCACTATGAGTCGGATACCGACTCGACAGCACCTAACAACAACAAATCAAAAGGTAAAAGTATGAAGCAAGCTATATGTCTCCATCATATTAAAAATACATAGGAAAAATGACTGGAAGGGATTATCTCAATAAAGTAAGGCAGTTGCCTTTGGGAAGCTTAGTTATAAATAATTTTGCTTCATCAAATTTTAACCTTCCAAACTTTCTGCAAGAAGTATTACTTTTAAAATCATAACATTAAAAAAATAGCTTATATTATAATTTATATTTTAAAGCACCTAATGCTCTGGTGCCTGCAGCTGTACCACTGTGGCATCCAATCCCATCAGATCTCAGAAGCTAAGCAGGGTCAGGAATGGTTAGTACTTGGATGGGAAACCGCCTGGGAACACCAGGTGCTGTGGGCTTGAGAGAAGCACCTGGCAACCCACTCCCAAAAAACAATCAGCCATTGAAAACCCTAGGAATAGTAGAGAAGCACTGATGATAGTGTTTTGCCTGCTGTACGTAGGCCGCTATCTGTCAGACACAGACTCAACGGCACCTAACAACAACAACAATGCTGTGGTAGATAGTCAGAGTTTATAACAATATAATGAAAAGTTTTGTGATTAAGTTGCAAATCCCATCCTATCAACTGAATGGTAGGTACTATCATGGTAAACAGAAAATTGGCCAAGAGGAATGGGGTCCTTGGGGTGAGAAACCTGACCATGTGGTTTTCTAGACCACTGGAACTTGTTTGTGAGAAGTTTGGAAGAGTTTGAAGATGAGGGCAAATTAAGCCCTGGAATGCTGTAAGCAGGGTTGGAGGGGTGGTTCTGAAAAAGAGTAAGGCAGACCAGAATAGAAATGTACATGGCACTCCCAGGTTTTCAGAGGAAAATGAGGAGTCTATTGGGCATTGGACTTGGGGTGATTCATGTTATATTGTAGCAGACACTGTGTTCTGCCCATGTCCTAAGGATTTGACTGAGGCTGAACTTAAAAATAATGAACCAGTTAACAGGGGAGAGGAAATATCACAAAGGTGGTAAGATATAGGGGGTATGGCATGGTTGTTTCTTGCTGTGTTCAGATTTACGAAAAAAAACAGAAAATTGCAGAACATAAAAAAGATCTGAAAAATGTGGTTTAAAGAGGGGCAAAAAAACACAGCTAGTCAGGGCTAGTTTGGGCCAAATGGCCTTAATTGTTAAAGAGATAAACTACAGTAAAGGAAAGCTCAAAGAGAGAAAAGAAATTCCCTCAGGGCACAGAAGGAGTGGGCCAGACCCCTCCCATCTATGGCCCCAGGGAGTGAAATAAAAAATATATTTGAAGGGAGAGTGTCTGAAAGGCAAATGCCTCTAGAACACCATGCTGAAATGGGGCTTCCCAGGGTAACGTTTTTCTCAGACTGGGCATATAGAACCCACTGCTACACCCATATAGTGTTGCATGTAGGGTCCTATGAGTCTATGGGTCGGAACCGACTCAACAGCACCTAACAACAAGAAGCTACACCCAACCGACTCAACAGCACCTAACAACAATAAGCTATACCCATGGTCCAAAAGAGCTCAAGCTTCCTCTCAAGCTAGCAACAACTCTTGGCATCATCCACATGGTGCTGTTTTTATATGCATGCAGAAGACAACAGTTAAGGGGTTATAGAGGCTGCCACCGAGGTCCCAGAAAATAGCCTGTGAGGCCAGGCAACATGTATCAGGGTTGGGTGCCCTGCCAAGATCCCCTGAAGGGCTGATGCGTAAAGACTTAAGGGTGAAGCCTAAGCAGCAATGGAGACCCCAGGATGTTGGAGATGCCAGCACCATGAAGTGTCTACAGATGGACACTCCCAGTAAGAAGTAGAGCCAGCCCAGGAGGGCCGTGAGTGCTATAAACAAGGCCAGAAGGGCAGAGCCATGAGGACTGTTCAAGCACAGATGCCGCCAGATGTCAGGTGATATTGCAGTGCCAGGTGCCAGACTTGAACCAACTCCTCATTTATCCAGCAGGATACTGGTCTTATACAGACCAATCTTTCTTTTCTGTACCCTCACACCTCCTTTTTAGAATGGGAATGCATACTCTGTGCCATTATAAAACCTGGTTGGATTTTTTTTGTTTTTTGTGGTAGTTGGAGTCTGAAACCAGGGCCTTATGCATATTTTGCAAGTGCTCTGCCACTGAGCTGCACCCTCAGCCCTTCTTACTTTTTAAATTGAGATAGGGTCTCGCTAAGGCTGCCTGTGGCTTCAAACTTATAATCCTCCTGCCTCTACCTCCCAAGTCACTACCTCCCAAGTCACTGGGATTACAGGTATGCACCACCATGCCTGGTCACCATGCTGGCAATCTGGGTATGTCAATAAGAAGCTATAAAGTGCTTCCTTTACATAAAAATTTTATATGTATAGGAAAAAAAGTGAGGCATGGCAGCACATGCCTATAATCTCAGCTACTCAGAAGGACGAGGCAGGAGGATCACAAATTTGAGGACTGCCTAGGTTACATAGTAAATTCAATATCAGCCTGGGCAACTTAGCAAGACTCTGTCTCAAAATAAAAATTTTTAAAAATGCCTGGGGATGTAGCTCAGTGGTAGAGACTTGCCTAATGCAAAGCCCTATGTTCAGTCCTCAGTACACAAAAAAGAAAAAAAAAAAAAAAAAAACAAAGCCAGGGCCAATGGTATGCATCTGTAGTCCAAGCTACTTGGGAGACTGAGGCAGAAAGATCTCTTAAGCCCAGGAATTCAAGGTTAGCCTGGGCAACACAGCAAGATCCTATCTTAGGGGGAGGAAAAAAAAGGGTAAATTCAGAGCCCAGTACTGTCCACAAGTTCCAGCATCTACTGGGAGCTTAGAAGGACTATCACACTATATTTATTCCTTCTTGGTCATGTCTGACAAGTTCGTTCATAAGGTAGTTTAAAAAAACTTTTTTTAATTAAAAAATTGTCATGGAGTTACAGGTGTAGCACATTGGTAGAATAGGTACTTAGCATATAAAGGCCCTAGGTTTAATACCCAGTACCACCAAAACGGGGGTGGGGATGAAAAATCAGAAAGGACAATTCATCCAAATCTCTTACACTAGTGACTATTATGTTATTTAGAACCATAAAATAAATTACTTTTTACAAATCACACATTAATTTGACTTCTACTGAACAATGAGATAAGGATTTTAAACATTTTGACAATATACTAATAATCTAATGCTAAATTTATAAAATTCTGATATGCATTTTATAATGTTCTGACTCACCTGGTGGTTGGTCTTGGCTCATGTTTAATTTGGGTTCACTTTCTAAGTGTGAACCTAATTTTGGTTTTGGTTTCAAAGAAGGGAAGAATTTCACCATCAAATCTGATACAGGAGGGGGACTTTTGCTCCTACTAGACTTGCTAAAGTCTTCACCTTTCTTGACTGGCGCAACCTTCCTTTTTATTGTCTTGTCCAGGACACATATTTTATTCATATTAGGATAATGTGTCTGGGGCGTCCCATAAATGGCTTCATCCCCAAGAATAACATGTTTACATGAATTCTCTTCGAGGTCAGTCCAAGATCTTTCATCATCAAAGTCAATTTTACTCATGCTTAGAGATGAGGGTCTTCTTGATGGCTCACATGCTTTATTTTTCATGTTTTCTATTATGACAGACTCATCACTGCTACAATCTTTATCAGACAAATCCAGATCAGCATCTCTCCTTTTATTTTCTTTAGTCACACTGTCCCTAAACGATCCCTTCCCATCACAGATTTGTGGATTATCCTCTCTGTTGAAATCTCTTTCTCTATCCTCAGTGAATGGTTTTACAGTAATGTCAAGCTGCTCCTCAGAGTCAATGCTACTGTCACTATTTGTAACGCCTCCATCATCACTCACTCCCCACTGACTCCGATTCTCCGAAGTGTCTGTTTGGAAAGCTTTCCCACCGACTTTACAAGATGGCTCCCTAAAGCCATCAGGTGAACACACTGCACCAAGTGGTTTTGGGGTAGCTTCATACTCATTCTTGCTCTCACCTGCAGCACTGTGGCTGGTAGCCTCACTGTGGTTACTCTGGGTACTGGGATCTACCTGATATGTCTTCTCCTGTGGCACCACCTTGACAGGGGTGGAAGACATGCGGCGACCTTTGCAGATCTGTTGATCCCTTTCTAAGATTTTCTGTACAAATGAGGAATTACTTGAAAATGATATCTCCTCTGCAGCTTGTTCTAAAAATAAAAATTCATCTAATTCCAAATTTTCCTTCTCCTTTTCTCGTTCCCAATGCTCTATTTTTTTCTGAAGGGAAACGTCAAGAGAAGATTCCAACTCTTTCACAGTCTCATTTGTCAGGCTCTTAGAAGGCACACAGCTGACCAGACCTGTTGAAAGAGGAAGTCTGTCTTTCCCCTGAGTTTTATTCCACACCTTACAACCAGCATCACAGGGTTTTACACATTCAGGTGCATTTTCTTCATTATTAGATTCAACTTTTTTTTCTAATTTGATCTGGTCTCTCAATTGCCCATCACATTTCTTCCCTGTATGTACTTTCAATCCTAATGGAGAAAGACTTTTCCTATTATTACTCTTAGGCACTTTTGGTTTCTGACTGAGCATGACAGAGCCAGTCTTGGTTCTAGATTTATTGTCCTTTTTGACAGTTGAGTTGTCTGCACCTGGTTCTTTATTTATGAGAGCAGTTTTCCGCTGGAATTGTTGTCTATTTACTTTAAGCCCAGGTTGGTCCTCTGAAGTGCTCTGGTTAGGCACTACTTTACCTTCTTCCCCTTTTTGAAACTTAGATTTAGCCTTAGTAAACCTAGCTAAACCTTCTCCTCGTTTTAAGAATGGTTGTTTGGGTTTTACTTTCATTAGCAATGGTCCTTCTGCTTCCTAAAATAAACAGACAATATTGGAATTAGTTCTGGTATATCTAAGTAATCTCAAAGAAAATTATAAATAACACTCTATAGCCTTAGAATAATTTAATCAAAATAGTACTAATGCTAACCCTTAGCTGTTTCTGTTTCAGTTCTTGTTCTTCCAACCGAATTTGCTCTTCTAAGTAGTCTTCAAACGTCTGTTTCCTTTCTCTAATGGCAGCTTTAATGGGCCTAATCATAAAAACAAAGTTATTTAACATGCAAATCATAATGTATGAATACTTTACACTCAGTATGCCTCTTATAGACATCCTTAACTACACTAAAAACTAACCTTTTCAAAGCCAAGGACTAAGGGCTAGGAGCATAGCTCAGCATTCACAGGGCCCTAGATTCAATCCCCAGCACAAAATTAAAAAAGCAAAGTCAAGTTAGATTCTCCTTTGAGAATCTAATGAAAGCTACAATCCTGTATTGTCATATAGAAACATACACCACTCTGCACATGATTTAAGGGCACTTAAGAACCCTTCTGAATTTCATCTACTGACTACAGACAAATGTTCAGAGTAACATATTCATTATATAACTTTAAAATATATATTAAATAGCTTATTAATTTTTTTGTAGTACTGGGGCTTGAACCCAGGGCCTCATACATGCTAGGCAAGTATTCTACTACTCTGCTGCACCCACAGGCCTCTTTTTTATTTATTTTGAGACAGGATCTCACTAAGTTTCACAGGTTGCCTTGTTATCCTGCCACTTCAGCCCCCTGAGTGTCTGGGATTACAGGCATGCACGACAGTGCCCAACTTAATATATATATTTTTAAATTAAGAAAGGTACTTAACAATAAGAGTAAAACCACAATCAGAGGCCATTTTGCCTATATTATAACATATATTAAAATATTTCAGGTGGAGCTGGGAGCCATGGCACACGCCTATAATCCCAGGGACTCTTGAGGCAGAGACAGGAGGATCATGAGTTCAAGGCCTGAGGCAGTATGACAATTTAGCAAAACACTGTCTCAAGATAAAAAACAAAAAAGGAGCTAGGGATGCAGCTCAGTGATGGACCACTGTGGATTCAAGCCCAAATACTGAAAAAAAAATTTTTTTCTTCAGTCAGGTATGGTTGCACTTGTACTCTCAGAACTCAGGAAACAGAAGCAGGAGGATCACAAGTTCCAGACCAGCGCAGGCTACACAGTGAGACCCTGTCTCAACCAAAACCAATAACAACAACAACAACAACAACAACACTTTGTCATAACATTTTTAATTCTGTAACTTAAATTATGAAATTTCTCTTTTCACAGAAAATAATCTGCATTTATTATGTTACAATTTCCATGGCTCAGGAGAATAGCTAAGGCTTAGCTGGGCCTTCTGTTCATTTTCACAAGTTGAAATCAAAGTGCTAGCCAATTCCCAGTTATTTTTTGGTACTTGAAGTCTGATTATAAGCTTATTAATCTTGATATAATTTAGATCCTTATGGTTGAAGTATTGAGGTCCTCAGCATCGAGGCGCTGCCCCTCTTTACTGGTGTTCTAAATTATGAAATTTTAATTTATAAGTGACACCAAATGTGAGATTCCAAGATCTAATTTTCCTCTTCTCCACAAAAGGATTTACATATCAGAGATTTTTTTTTTAAATGTTGCCCCAGCTGGCCTCAAACTCACAATCCTCCTGTCTCAGCCTCTTGAGTACAGAGATTATAGGCTTATGCCACTACACCGAGCAGGAGATTAATTTTATCTAGACGTTTCCCTAAATCTGAAATCTCTCCCCAGTTCTTGCAATACAATGTCAAGGCTACTTGCACTGACATATTTCCTAGCTCCTCCTGCCACTGACTGTGTAATAGGCTGTATCACCAACTTTGTGCTTGAAAGCATATTCAAGTGAAAATAAGAACAGTTCTTGCAAACAAAGAAAGTACTCAATAATGAAGGCTATTATATCAAACTGTTACATTTCTTATGCTTTTCCATGTGAATAATACCTTTCTTCAATATTAACCACTTCTGAGGAATCATCAGTTTTTTTCAAGTTCTTATCATTCCCTTCCTGAATCTGTTCCTTTATCTTCTCCCAACATGATAGAATATCTTCACCTGGGATAAAGATTAGGAACAATTTAGTTCAAAAAAGACAGATTAAGGTCTTAAAACATGAGAACTTTACACATCACTATGCTAAAAAAATATTGAAAGCCAATGCTATATGATTCTGTAACCGCATCATTTACCAATAAAGGGAGATAAAAAATATATATAGATCAGATTCCAAAGACAAAGACTTTTGAAGACTTTTGAAAATGAAATATGAAGAAAAAATTGCAAAATGTCTCCATTTATTGTATTGATTTTCTGTTGAAGTGATAATACATGGATAATCTGAATCTATTTGTATATATTAATATGCCCACATATTTAATATATGTAAGAATTATATATATAGATATAGATATATAGATATATAGATATATATTGAATTATAAGTAATGTATGGGGGCAGAGGGAGGATGAATTTAGTGGTAGTGTGCTCTCTTAGCACATATAAAGCTCTGGGTTTGATCCCTAGCTGCACCGAAAAAAAAAAAAAAAAAAGTAGAAAAAGGAATGTATGGAGCAAGCTGGGGATGTAGCCCAGTGGTAGAGTACTTGCCTTGCCTACATGAGGCCCTTAGGTTCAATTCCCAGCACCACCCAAAAAAAAAAAAAAAAGAAACAAACAAACAAAAAGAAAAGAAAACATTTAAAAGAAAAAAGGTATGCCAAAAACTTTAGAACTCTCAAGGATTTCTTTAATATGATAAAGAAAAACTATAAAAGCCCAATTAAGACATATGACATTATTCAAAAGGTTAACATCTTAAAAAACTAAAAAAACTAAGGCTTTTTATAGAGTAAAAAAGCGACAAGAGTTGTAACAACCAAATGCAATGCATGAACGTGACTGGATCCTGGTTTAAAAAAAAATCTTTAAAAGACATTTTTGAGAATGTAGAGGGAATTCCAAAAATAGATTTGAATATTAAGGAATTATTATTAATTTCCTTATGTATAATAATGGTATTCTGGTTCTGATTTTTACTTGATACAGGATAAAGTACTTGGAATTAACTACATAATGTCTACATATTACTTTCAGTGACATGGCTTAGCAAATTATATATATATACTATAGGTTTATAGAGATACATATATACACATACTCATACGTATATTAACAAAGTATATATGGCAAAATATTTACCATATATCCATTGCAGTGGTCTGTGACAGGACTCTTAGGACAGGTATTTGATGAATTATCAAATAGATCAAAGCAGTTCATAGAATGGGTTATTGCAGCCCTTATTGGCCATATTAACTATAGCCTCCACTGTGGCAGTAGCCAGGATAGCCACAATAGCCTTACAGACATGTGAATTTGTGTAAAATTGGCAAAAAGATGCCCACCCCTTTTGGGTCACTCAGACACAGGTTGATCAGGAATTGGAATTTAAGGTAGAGGAATTACAACAAGCTGTAAAATGGTTAGGAGACCAATTGCTGGATCTTCAGAAACAAATTCTAATGCCAAGTATGTTGCTGCTGTTGTTGTTAGGTGCTGTCAAGTTGGGTCCAACTCATAGCTACGCTATGTACAAGAGAATAAGATACTACCTGACACTGTGCCATACTGGTCAGTGTGCCATGCCCAGCATTTTGCCCATGCTTCTCTGCTATTTATAGGGTTTTCAATGGTTGTTTCAGGAGTGAACTGTCAGGTCCTTCTCCCAAGCTACAGCACCCGGTATTCCCAAGTGATCTCCCATCCAGGTACCAACTAGGACTGACCCTGCTTAGCTTCCAAGATCTGATGAGATTAGATGCTTGGGTGGTATGGCTGTAGACAAATGCTAAATATGTTGTTGCTGTTGTTAGGTACCTTTAACTTGGTATCTAACTCATAGCGACCCTGCATACAACAGGCGAAACACTATTGTCAGTGCTTCTCTACTGTTCATAGGGTTTTCAATGGCAGATTGATTTTTTTTTTTTGCGGGGGTAGGTTGCCAGGTCCATCTCCCAAGGCTACAGCACCTGGTGTTCCTAGGCAGTCTTCCATCTAAGTACTAACTAGGCCCAACCCTGTTTAGCTTCCGAGATCTGACGGGATTGGATGCCACAGGGCTATGGCTGCAGGCCAATGCTAAGTATAGATACCCTTTATTGTGTTATTTGTATTTTTCTATAACATAAATTATTCAATAAAGCACACCCATGAAAACATATTAAAATGAAAAAAAATTTTAGAAATACTCAAAAATAACCCTGACCTTCCACAAAGAATATTAAATACTGATATACTTTTCAATGGTTAACATAAAAATGGCAAATATTATAATATGGTTTTGAAGACCACAGAACATAAGAATTTTCCATATTGAATGGGAAAAGAACACAATATTATTATATGATGTCAATGATTGCAATAACATAAAGAGAAAGGAAGGGGAAGAGGCAGGAATAGTATTAAAAAAAAAAAAAAGACTAGCTGTGGGGTGTGTCTCAGTGGTGGAGCAATTGCCTGGCATGTGCAAAGCCCTAGATTCCATCCCCAGCACCCCTTCCTCCCCCCACCCCACACACCAGGAAAATATTCCAGAAATGCCAAGAACTCCGTGAGCGTATATCAAACACAGAGTGCCAGTTCTCTGGCAGAAAGGTGCTATGTGCTGGGAACACAGAAGTATACTGAAGACACAATCTGAGTGTTTGGGCTAGAAGGGATTTCTCGCCATCAACCTCTTTCTCACATGTCACATCATCTATCAGGTCCACCATACACATTTTCATCAACCTCAAACTATTTCTAAGCTCTCAAAGAAAAAATAATACATGCAGAAACTTCTGCCTCCCTTTTGGAAGACTATGGTACCTGAAAAGTCTGAAGTCAAAATGAACATCATAATGGTTCTTAGAAAGTCAAATTCTGGCCCAGCTCAGGGTCTGATTCTCAGTGGTTGTGCAGTATGTGGGTTCTTACAACTAAATTCACAGGGAATAGGGGAAAAAATGCAGAATGGCCAACTCTTATCTTAGGACAACCTGGTAACCCTGTTTGTTAAATTATGTAACTCACCTGTGGGATGGTTTTCTCCCTTTGAATCATTCTTTTTCACAAGTGCTTCTTGGTATTGTGATTCATAAAACAAATTAGAAGAACCATTTTTTGAAGTTAAGACAAAATCTTGATGAGTAACTTTACAGATGTTGCTTTGTTCATCAGATAAATTGGTGGAGGCATGTAGTTCTTCTTGGGTTTGGTTCGGGTAGATACAGGATGGCAAAAATAGCATGGCTTTCTCTCCCGCAGCTAAGTTCACTGGAGATTTGTAATTCTGGCTCTGATCATCAGGCAGTAATGTTAAACCTTAAAATTGAAAAAATCAACAAAGCCTTCACACAATAGTTTTTCTTCTGCCTGGTAGTGATCACCATCCTCAAAGTATTCTCCAAAGTGTTAAAAAGTATTTTTTCCTCCTTATTAGGAAAGTGTTTAACAAAAACCACAAAATTTTTAAATTCCAAAGAAAACTCTACGTAACTTGAAGAGTACATTATATTATACTTGATGCGCCAACAGGATGTGCATGGCACAGCTGCAGTACATCCAGCTCCTATTCCATCTGTGAGCACACACCAGTGCAACTGGCCACCCTGCAGCTCTGTGAGAGGAAGTTTCAAACCAATGCAGAGTTATACAAATGACCTCAGCTATTCCCTAATGACCAATAGCTGCCCATAAAAATATTTCTCCTTTAGATTACTCCTAAAATTTTGGTATTGTTGGGCAATGAAATTATGGGTGACTTTTTACATTACTTTTTGCCTATTTTGTGTAAGTCTCTGCTTTTGGAACAACCCAATAAACAGAGAGAAGATTCCCCCATTGTGTTACTTCTTAGAGAGTAGAAGGCACACTAGCTACCCTGACATCCTACTGCCAACACTCTGTTCTCCTAGACTGCTTCACTTAAATCTGGCCATGAAGACACATGGGAGTGTTTTATAAAATAGTCACTACCGTGCTTGCTGTATGATCTCTGAGGCCGTGGGTTTGATCCCCAGCACTGCAAAAATGGGAGAAAGACCTGGCAGCCTACTCCTAAAACAATCAGCCATTGAAAACCCTACGAATAGCAGAGAAGCACTGACATAGTGTATGGCACAATGTCAGGCAGGGTTTCATTTCTGTTGCACATAGGGTCGCTATGAGTTAGACCTGACTTGATGGCACCCAACAACAATAATCACTTTATTCCCAGCCCACAAATAAAACTGGAACACCAGGTAGAGCCCCACAGAGTATCAACCTCAAACTTCTCTTCCTTTTTAGCAATATACTCTCACCACCTAAATGTTTTTGACCAGTGGACATCCCACTTCAGACTGAAGAGGTCCTTGGTAAAAGTAACAGCCTAAGGCAGCCATTCTCAAAGTGTGTCCTGTAAACCCTTTGTTGTTGTTGTTAGGTGCCATCGAGTCTGTATCCGATTCATAGAGACCCTGCATGCAACAGGTAAAACACTATTGTCAGTGCTTCTCTGCTGTTCATAGGGTTTTCGATAGCAGATTGATTTTTGGAAGTGGGTTGCCGAGTCCGTCTCCCAAGCCTATAGCACCTGGTGTTCCTTGGCGGTCTCTCATCCAAGTACTAACCAGACCCGACCCTGCTTAGCTTCTGAGATATGAAGGGATCAGATGCCACAGGGCTACGGGCGGCAGGCTGTAAATCCTTAGAGATCTCAAAGTAACACAAGTTCAAAATTGTTTTCATAAAATATGTGCTGATGATACAAAAGCAAATGGAAAATTCCTGCAGGGTAGTAGCACCCAACTGTGCTAGTAGTAACTGTATGTGTTACCACATGGCACACATAATCTAAAAGTTTTAGTTAAGAATGCCCTATTTGGGCTATTTGACAGGTGCAGTGGCACACGCCTGTAATTCCAGCAACTCGGGAGGCAGAGGCAGGAGGATTGCAAGTTTGTGACCAGAGGAAGTCTGCATAATTTAGGGAGACCCTATCTCAAAAAGTAAAAAAATCGGCTGCAGGTGCAGTTCCAGTGGTACAGCACTTGCAAAGTGTGCAAGCGCGAGGCTCTTGCCCAAGTATGGCAAAAAATAAAAAATAAAAAAATATTAATTTTATTAAATCTAAACCCTCGAACACATGTCTTTTGAACAATCTGTGGTGTAAAATGGGAAGTATGCATAAATCATGTCCACTACAAACCAAGAACTGATTGGTAATTGAGCTCCAAGTTCAAACAGCCACTTCTTTCAAGGAACACCACTTTTACTTGAAAGGATGAATGACAAACAAAATGTGATCATTTAAACCTGGATATTTGGCAGACATTTTCTCAAAAAAGAAACAAGTGAGACAGTCACTTCAAAGAAATACCTCACAGTACTTGTTGTCAATGGTAAAATTTGATCTTTCAAATAAAAAATAGAATTCTGGAAAACATCTACTACCATGAACTTGACAGCTTTACAATACTTCAAGACTTTTAAGATGAGATCAGCATAATATTAATGAGCATACTTTTTATACTGTATAAGGCTGTCAACATTTTGGAGACCTGTATAACTCAGTGAGTCACTATCTTCCAAATGACCAATGCAGTAAATCATGTATGATAATTTATTCAAAATGTTAAGGTTTTCATGAATTTAACATTATATTTTAACAGTACAAAAAGCTCATCAATATGGTTTCATGTTCCATATTGGGAATAACCACTAAGAAATGACCACTTGCTAATGGACAGTATCAGTAAAGAATATCAGCAATTATCTGAAAAGGCTACTAAAATACTTTTTTTTTTTTTTACGAAGGTGGAATTTTTCAAATACCTCAACAAAAACAACATAATTCAAGAGACTAAAATCAGCTGAGTGTTTTTAATCCAGAAGTTAAAGATACTTTCTATGATACAAAACAATGCTTTTCTTCTCACGCTTTTGTTTTAAAAAAGAATTTTCATTAAAAGATGCTACTTATATTTGTAAAATGTCTGTAGCTTTGGTAAGCCAAGTATGTTGTTTGTGTTTAGCAAAGTCTAGACTGTTAGTGTTATGACAGATTCTTTCTTGTGTTTTCTTGTGTTGTTGTTTTGTTGGTGGTTTTTTGTTGTTTATTTTTGTTTTTGAAATTTTTAAATTTTTGTATGGCTTCATCTCTTAGGTTTCCAGTTGTAGTGTGTTACAATCTGAGGGAAAAAATTATAATAGGCTGAATCGAGAAGAGGAGTTTGGTTGTAGACCTTTTATGATAATGACCCATCAACAGTAGTGTAGACGTAAGTTTTCTATATTTCAAGACTTTAACCTACCTCAAGAAGAGGACTATAAAGCAGAAATGTAATACTTTCATAGCAGTGCAGACTCTGAGTATTTTGTAAATGGTCAGAAAAGAGCTAAACATGCTAGATTAAAGCAGCAGTACTATATGAGGAGCTTTAAATTGATGTTGGCATTTATTTGGGGTAACTTTATATTTTGTAGTACTAAGGGGCTAAACCCAAGACTGCACATACTCTGCAAGTGCTCTACCATTAGGCTACACTCCAAGGCCCTCTTTTATTTTTTGTTTTGAGTATGGGTCTCACTAAGTTACACAGGCTGCCTCTAGCCTCGAACTTGGATCCTCCTGCCTCCCCTGGCCCCTCCCAAGTCACTGAGATTACAGCCATGCACCACCACACTTGGCTCCCATTATCTTCTCAACAGTTAGTACGTCTATGGCTGTCTTGGCCTATTTTGTTCTCTCCAGCCTTGAAGCCCCCTCCTCACATGCACCAACATCCATGCACATTCCTGGTGTGGCCTGGATGCTCTCTAGTCCATGAAGTTTCCAAATGGCCTTTCCACTGCATCTTAAGAGCACAGGATATTTTTTGTCTCTCTCACTACCCTTGTACAGCTTTGCAAGTGTTATACCACTCTCTTGTGGGTTAGTGTCTTAAGTCTGTCTCTGTGCCCCTCTCTGCACTGTATGCCCATGAGAACTGGGCGATACCCCTTGAATACACGAGCCCGTGTATTATTTTTTATATGTGATACTTATTGCTCATTTCTGTTTACCTGCTTGTGTATATGATATTTGGTACATGATCCTATGATTACCAGCCTGACCCCAACAAATTCTCTCAGAATGTGTAGCTTAAACAAAGCTTTTAAAAGTCATTTTTACGCATGAAATAAAGTTTTAACTTGGTTGTCTTATGCCAATTAGAAGCTCTGATTAGCAGCTTTGGATTTCTTGGTTAAGAACCTAAATAAACCGATTACCTTTTGGGCAGTCTTTCAGTAATAAAGATGTTTGGGTAATAAATAAATAATGCTACTTTTGATAACATACAATTAGTTTATTATTTCTACTGAATTAGTTTATAGTTTTTAATTTCTAATACAGTAACTGTTATGGTTTGGCTCCTAAATGTCCCCCTAAATCTCATAAACTAAAAGCCTGGTTGCCAGCCTGTAGCTCTATTAGGAAGTAGTGGAACCTTTAGGAGATAGGGTCCAGTGAGAGGAAGTTAGGTTACTGGGAGCATGCCCTTAAAGAAGATACTAAGACCGTGGGCCCTATTCCTCTGTCTCTCTCTACTTCCTGATTTTCATGAGGTGAGTACCTCCTCTAACACATCATCACACAGGCCTGGGGCAATGGGGCCAAGTGACCATGGACTGAAACTCTAAATTATGAACCAAAAGAGGCAGCCTAAGCAACTTCATGAGCCCCTATCTCAAAATAAAAAATAAAATAAAAGAACTGGGGAGTGTGGCTCAGTGGTGAAGAATTTGCCTAACAAGCACAAAGCCTTATGTTCAACCCCCAGAACTAGGGGAAAAAAAAAAAAAATCTTCTAAATAAACATCTCCTCCTTTTAGGTTATTTAGCTCAGGTATTTTGTCACAGCAATGGAAAGCAGACTGACAGAAATTTATTGATAAATGTAGCCCACACAACAAAAATTCCTCAATCTATATATATTTTTATTTTGGCAGTCCTAGGGAGTTGAACCAAGCCCCTCATACAAGTGCTCTACCACTGAAGTACACTCCCAGCCCATTTTTTACTTTTTGTCTTGAGACAGGGTCTTGCTAAATTGCACAGGCTGCCTCTGACCTTGAATTCACAATCTTCCTGTCTCTACCTCCTGAGTTGCTGGGATGACAGGCATGTGCCACCGTGCCCATCTAGAAGAGATCCGCAATAATTTAAGAGTGGTATGGGGCCCAGAGGAAAAAAAAGTTTGAAAAGTATCACCCTTTGTAGCTCAGCGGTAGAGCACATGCTTAGCATGCACAAGGCTCTGGATCCAATTTCCAGCACCGAAAAAAAACAAAAACAACAACAGAAAAAAAACCCACCACACAACACTTCCCCAAAGCAAACTCTTCCATAACTGAATGGAGCTAGTTCTTGACAGAGTAGAAAATCAGTTAGAAGTGAGCAGCAGGAACTTTTGTTTTTAAGATAACTTAAATGCAAAGGTTTATCAGTATTGACTTACTACAAAATATGCAAGAACAGTTCTTCGCAAGTCTGCTCAGGTATTCATAATTTTGCATTTTTCTTTCTTTGCATTTTCTTTGTATATTTCATAAAATAAAGACTTTTTTCTTTAAAAAAAAAAAAGAAAGAAAAAGAAAAAGAAAAAGAATTGAGCAGCAGGATACCAAAGGGTTAATCCAAGAACTTGAAGAATCAAAATGTGCAGCTCGTGACCCTGTGACAATTAGGATACAAATGCTTCCTCAGGATGTTTGTACAGCCTGTAATCTTGAGACTGCACAAATAAAGAAGTCTGCGCAAGACACCAGCATAACAAAGAATAGCCAAAAGAAAAATTACTTAAAATGTTTTTCATGCAGACAATAACACTCTTTGTCTCACTAATAAATCTTGCCTCCGCTAGATAGTCTCTGCTTTTCTAAATGTAAAACTCTGCCTTGGGAAGGGAGGGGGAAAACTGAACAAGAGAGAACTTGGGTTGCATCTTCCTCAGGCAAATAATAAAAAGAGCCCACTCCCTGTGCAACTTGCTCACCTTCTCTGAGTAACCTGCTTCCCCGCTAAGGCCATACCTTTATTTAATTCTTCTTTAATTCCTTTCCTATAATAAACTTTAGAGCTGGGGTTTAGCTCAGTTGGTAGATTGCTGCTTTACACTCACTGAAGCCTTAGGTTTGATCCCCAGCACTGGAAAATAGGAGAAGTACCTGGCAGCCCACGCTTGAAACAATGCCCAAACAATCAGCCATTGAAAACCCTATGAATAGCAGAGAAGCACCAACATAGTGTCGTGCATAGCACAGTATTATAGAGTGTTTCATCCTCTTGTACATAGGGTTGCTATGACTCAGACTAGACTCGATAGCACCTAATAACAAAATTAGTGAATTCTAGCTTTGCTATGATCTGAGTGTGTATCATCTAAATTCTTTTCTGCAATATCACAAGGATTGAGGATCACAACCACACATTAACAGTTCTCAGATCAGTAACTTTGAAATCTGCTTCCTCATCACTCTACCACAGTGCTAGTTCTGCAGTAAGAAGTATCACAGGCTGTTATTTAGATGATGTTGATTATTCTTTTCATGTATTCCATCAAGAAATGATGATCCACTGAACTATTTGAAGATACAAACCACATGCTTTCTATTTTCTCCAAGACATACACCCACATTTCCTAAACTATTCTTCACTTGCTACAATTTCCTATCACCATCACAGCCAACTCCCACACAGCCACATTTTGCACACTCTTTTGCCAACATCTTTTCATCTCTGTAAACAGCAAAGTGTATCTCTCAAAAAAGTAGCAATGAGAAGCAAACACATTGCTACAGCTTACTGCTTTCACTGCCGTAGCTCCCACATGTCCTAGTCCTACTACACCACCACTGCTTCACACTTACCCACCTGGGCAAAAAGAAATAGAAGACAGGGGAATGGTAGAAATAATCTGCCTGACAACCAAACATAAAAACTGTCTGTAACTGTGTCTCATAATATTAAATGAAGCCCCTGTGTAAGCAAAGCATACCTGGAAGTGTGTGCTGCCCAGAAACCATGGTGAGCAGCTTCTCTTGCTCTTCCATCAGCCTCTGCAATTGCTCCAACTGCTGCCTCTTCAGTTGTTCCTGCTTCTTTTGTTGTACTTCTTTCAGCTTTTTAAATATAAAATTACCTTAATTAAACAAGCTTTACACTTCTGCATGGACATTTGCTCTTTACATTTTTTTTTTTAATTCCTCTCATCTTCCTTCTCATATCTTTCCTGATGAAGAGTTTCAGAGATGGGTCAGGCACCATGGCACTTGCCTGTAGTCCCTGTGACTCAGGAGACTGAGACAGGAAGATCAAAAGTTCAAGACCAGAGGCAGCCTACACAATTTAGCAAGACTCTGTTTCAAAATAAAAAATAAAAAGGGGCTAGGGTGCAGCTCAGTGTGGAATGCACTGGGTTTAATCCCCCATTATTGAAGAAGAAAAAGTTTCAGAGGCAGATCCCTAATAATCAAATCTACCACCAAAACTCTAAAATCTAATTTCTTCTAAGGGAAATCATATCAACTATCTCAAATAAGAAACAGAAAAAAAAATATATGAATCTTTTGAGTCTTACAATAGATTGGGTATCAGGAGATCATCAACTTTTTCCTAACACCTGATCAACCATATCCAACTCAGTTTTTACCGAATGAGGTAGCAACTTAAAGACATGAAGGCATCTTAAGTGTTATGGTCATGTGTTACATATTAAACATATTTTAACATTTCACATTACACAAAACATAAAATCTGATATTTTGAGGATGTCAGAGTGAAAGGGAGAAACAAAGGGACCTGGAATAAATAACTTATAATCACATAATACCTACAAACACATACTAAGCCAAATCCTATTGTACCTGTTCAAGTTTTTTAAAAAGTGGGTCTTTATAAGCCACTTCTTCAAATTCACTTGGAAGATTATGTATAAAGTCATTTTTGTTATCTTCCTGGTGTCCAGGAGCATCCTCACAGCCCACTATTGGTGGTCCCTTTTTAATTAAAGCCCCTTTTGTGTGTGCTTCAGATTTTTCTGACTGTAGTTTATGAGGGCTATCAGACTCCAACTTCTGTTCTTCATGCAGTGAATCTTCTTCACTAATAAAGCTGAAGCTATTTGAAAAATGGGTAGCTTTAACAGGGAAACTGGGAGAAGCATTTGTAGTTAGTTGCTTATCTTCATCTCCTTCCAAAATAGGAAATCCTCGATTTAATATAACCCCAGCCCGAGAAGGATTGGTCATCCACTGGGTTAGGAAGTTCTGCCCACTGTTTAACTCTGAAGAAGCTGGCACCAGGAACATTTTAGTCCGATGACACTATTATATTTAAATAATGGAAAAGCCAGAAGACCTATTAATTTCCAACACCTGTAAATAAAAACAGCCAACAAAAAGTATTAGTTATAGCTATTAGACTGAACCTCAATCCAGCACAAAAATTTATCCAATATTAAATATATAAAAAACTACAACCAGCCAAGGTAACTGGGCATTAAGCTCTAGTGTTTGTTTGGTTTGTCATCAGAATATCTAAACTGAGAACCTTCGTGGTAAAACAGTGGATTAGAAGCTGCCTTTGTGTGGCTTTGTGAGTGAGAAGAGTCAGAGAAACAAAGCACAGACTCTATTCTAAAAAGAGAACAGGAGGAAGATCACCAGGAATCACAAAAAAGGTGACAGGACAGCTGAGAAACATGGCAAACAGAAAGCTACCTGGCAAAGAGCAAGAAGCACCCCACAACTCCAGTCCAGGCTCCCTAGTGGGAGGAGGGAAAGCTGAAGCCTCATCTACTGCAGTTCATTTTCTCCTGATTGGTACTGGGAATGGAGGCCTCAAGAGAAGGCTGTTCACTAAAAAGACTCCCAAATAAAACCAGAAGAGATAATCTTCAAAACAGATTCACAGCTGGGCACAGTAGCTCACACCTATAATCCCAGAGACTCAGGAGGCAAAGGCAGGAGGATGGCAGGTTTGAGGCCAGAGGCAGCCTGTGTAATTTAGCGAGACCCTGTCTCAAGACAAAAAGTAAAAAAGGAGGCTGGGAGTATAGCTCAGTAGCAGAGTGCTTGCAAAATATGTGTGAGGCCCTAGGTCCAGTCCCCAATACCATGGAAAACATAAAAACAAATTCACAAATTGCAAAAAAGAAGCATAACACCAATAAGCAAGGCAAACCAAGCATAGTGGCTCACACCACTAATCCTAGCAACTAGGGAGGCAGAGGCAGGAGGATCTAGAGTAGAGGCAGTTGCAAGCATACAAGTGTGAACCCCTGGGTTCAACACCCCAGTACCACAAAAAAAGAAAGGAAGAGAAGAAGAAAGAAAAAGCAAGGCAACAAGGTTCCTCCCAAAGATCATAACTCCTCAATAACCAAATCCAAAAATCACTGAAATAGTTGAAATGCTGGACCAAGAATTCAAAAAGTCTAGTTTTTAAAAATGATAAGTGACCTCAAAGAGGATACAAATAAGCAGATGAATGAAGTAAATAAGTCAATTCAGGACCTGATTAAGAAAGCGAGCAACAACGATGAGAAATTCAGCAAGGAAATTAAGGTTTGGAGGGGAAAAAAACACAAATATTGGAAATGAAAAACTCAAGCTAGGTACAGTGGTGCATGCCTGTAATCCCAGTGATTTGGGAGGCAGAGGCCAGAGGATTGCACGTTTGAGACCAGAGGCAGCCTGGCCTGTGTAACTTAGAGAGATCCTGTCTCAAAATGAAAAGAAAAAAGCAGGCTTGAGGTATAGCTCAATGGTAGAACACTTGCAATGCATGCATGAGGCCCTGGGTTCAACCCTCCAGTATACACACACACACATATACACACACACACACAAATCACACACACACCTCAATAAATCAAATAAAGAACACAGCAGAAAGCATCACCAATAGTCTAGATTGAGCAGAAGAAAGATATCAGGGATAGAAGACAAAGCTGAGGAAATACTACATTCAGACATTAATAAAGAAAAAAATAATAAATGAGCATGACCACAACTTTCAAGAACTCTGGGACACAATCAAGAGACCAAATCTAAGAATCCTTGGGCTAGAGATAAAGCTGTGATACAAACTAAAGGCACAGAAAACCAATTCAATGAAATTATAACAGAAAATTCCCAAATCTGGGAGAGGGGTTGAAAACCCAAGCATAAGAGCCATTTAGAACCCCAAACTGACAGAACCAGAAAAGAACCTCTCCATGTCATATTATAGATAAAATGCTAAAACTACAAAGGAAAGAAACAATTCTAAATGCTGCAAAGTAAAAACACCAACTCACAAAAGCAAACCCATCAGAATAGCATCAAACCTCTCAGCAAAAAATCTCTAAGCCAGGAAAACATGGAATGATCATTTTAAGCCCTGAAGGTAAATAACTGCCAACCAAGACTGCTATATCAAGCAAAGTTATCTTTTTAAAAAATCAATGCTGAAATAAAGATCATCCAAGATAAGCACAAACTGAAGCCACTCATGATTTTTAAGCCAAACTCCAGAAGATAAAGGAATGCCACACACAGAGGAGGAAGAGAGACAATCACAAACATAAGAGCTTAGGAAAGAATAAATTTTGTGAGAGAAATAGATAAACAAATAAGAACTAAGAGTCAATCATGTCTAATTCAGTAAACCAGCAAACCTCTAATATGAATAAGGGAGAAAGAAAATAACAAAAAATACTTGAACCAAGAAAGAAAACAACTAAATTACCAAAAATCTCTCAATAATAACTCTAAAAGTAAAGGTCCCTAGTTCTCCAATTAAAAGATGCAGACCAACTGATTGGATTTAAAAAACAAGATCCAATTCTTGTCTCCAAGAAACACCTCATTGGAAAGACACACACAGACTGAAAGTGAAAGAATGGAAAATGATATACCAAGCAAGTGGGAACTGAAAACCAGCAGGTGGAAATATTCATATCTGACAAATTAGACTTCAAGCCAAAATTAATCACAAGAGATAAAGAAAGTCATTATATATTAATAAAGGATCCAATCCATCAAGAAAAAAATGATTATAAATACATATGCATTAAGTGCTGGTGTACCCAATTTCATAAAGCAAACACTACTGGACATAAAGGACCAGATAGATCCAGATACACTAACAGTGGCTGACTTCAATACCCCACTCTCATCAGTAGACAGGTCATCCAGACCCCCCCCAAAAAATAAAAAAATCAACAAAGAAATTTCAGAGTTAATTACACCACAGATCAAATGGACATAATAAGACAACTACAAATATTTCATTCAACAGATGGAGAATATACATTCTTCTCAGCAGCCCAGGAACTTTCTATAAAACAGATCACATTTGAGTCCAAAAAATAAATCTCAACAAGTACAAATAATTCAAATAATTTTCTTATATCTTATTAGATCTTATTAGATACCAAGAAAAACTACAGAAATTATACAAACACATGGAAACTGAACAACACCTTTTTTTTTTTTAATTGTGGTACTTGGGGTTGAACCTAGGGCCTTGCGCCTGTATGCTTTGCAAGTGCTGTACCACTGAGCTGTGCCCCCAGCCCTTTTTTTTTACTTTTTGAGACAGGGTCTTGCTAAATTACGCAGACTGCCTCTGGTCTCAAACTTGCGATCCTCCCACCTCCCAAGCCACTGGGATTACAGGAGTGTGTCACCGTGCCCGGCTATAACAACACACTCTTGAATGAACAGGCTATAACAACACACTCTTGAATGAACAATCACTCTTGAAGAAATCACAGAGGAAATTTAAAAATTCCTAGAATCAAATGAAAATGAAAACACAATGAACTACAACCTTTGGGATACAGCAAAGGCAGTTCTAAGAGAAGAGTTTATAGCTATAATCGCCTGCATTAAAAAATGAGAGAATTCAAATAGATAATGATTCACCTCAACTCAAAGTCTTAGAAAGAATAAGCCAAACCCAAAATCAGTAGGTGGAAATAAATAATAAACATGGAAAGAAATAATAAAGATCAGGGCAGAAAATAATGAAATTGAGACTAAAATAATATAAAGAATCAATGAAACAAAGAATTGGTTCTTTGAAAAGATAAAGACTGACTGAAAAGATAAAGATTGACATACCTGCTGGGTGCGGTGGCGCACGACTGTATTCCCAGAGACTTGGGAGGTGGATGGAGGCGGGAAGATCCCAACCTCGAGACCAGAGGCAGTGTGTGTAATTTAGCAAGACCCTGTCTCAAAAAGTAAAAAAAAAAAAAAAAAAAAGGGCTGAGGGCGCAGCTCAGTGGCCCAGCACTTGCAAAGCATGCAGGTTCAAGGCCTTGGGTTCAACTCCCAGTACTGGGGGAAAAAAAAGAAAAAAAAAGAAAGAAAAGAAAAGACTGACATACCCTTAACCAAACTAATCAAAAGAGAGAGAGAAGATGCAAATTAATAAAATTAGAGATGAAAAGGAGACATTACAATAGACACTTTGAAATCCAGAGGATCATTAGAGAAATACTTTGAGAACTTATATTTCAAAACAAACAATCTGGAAAATCTAGACCAAATGGATAAATTCTAAGACACAGATGATGTACCAAAATTAAATCAGGCAGATATAAATAATTTAAACAGATCTATAATAAGCAACAAGATTGATAAGTAATAAAAAGTCTCTCAACAAATAAGAACCCAGGACCAGACAGATTGACAGCCAAATTCTACCAAACTTTTAAGAAAAACTAACATCTGAGCCAGGCACAGTGGCGCATGCCTGTAATCCCAGCAGCCTGGGAGGTGGAGGCAGGAAGATCGCAAGTTCGAGACCAGAGGCAGTGTGTGTAATTTAGAGAGACCCTGTCTCAAAAAAGTTAAAAAAAAAATGGTCTGAGGGTGCAGCTCAGTGGTCCAGCACTTGCAAAGCATGCAAACACGAGGCCCTGGGTTCAACCCCCAGTACTGCAAAAAAAAAAAAAGAAAGAAAAGAACGAAAAGAAAAGAAAAATTAACATCTATGTTCCCCAAACTATTCCACAAAATGGAAAGGGAAGGGACACTACTAAACTCATTCTACAAAGCCAGTATGACCTTGATACCAAAACCAGACAAGCAGATGACAAAAAAAGAAAACTGTAGACCAATTTCCCTGATAAATATAGACATAAAAATTCTCAGTAAAATACTTGCAAACCAATCAGCACCACCTTAAAAAGATCACAATCATGATCAAGTTGGTTTCATTTCAGGGATGCAAGGATGGTTCAACATATGCAAATCAATAAATATAATACAGCACATAAATAAGTGCAGGGGCAGAAATCACATGATCATCTCAATAAATGCAGAAAAAGCCTCTGACAAAGTTCAACATTCTTTCCTGATAAAATCCCTGAAGAAACATAATAAAGCTTATATACAACAAACCTATAGCCTACATCATACTACATGGGGGAAAAATGAAAGAATTTCCTCTAAAATCAGAAATGAGATAAGGGTGTCCACTCACTCCACTCTATTCCATATAGTGCTTGAATTCTTAGCCAGAGCACTAAAGCAAGAGAAAGAAATAAAAGGATATACTGAGTGCCTTGGTGCATGCCTATAATCCCAGCAACTAGGGAGGCTAGGGCAGGAGGACCACAAGTTTGAGGCCAGGGGCAGCCTGTACAACTTATTTGAGCGCCTGTCTCAAAGAAAGAAAGAAAGAAAGAAAGAAAGAAAGAAAGAAAGAA
>VMDO01002674.1:27705-78209 GCA_007922755.1 Pedetes capensis | reverse complement strand
AGACCCTAAAAACTCCACTATATTGGGGTTTGGCTCCATTGGTAAAGTGCTGCTCTGCACTCTCTGAGGCCCTGAGTTTGATCCCCAGCACCGCAAAAATGGGAGAAGGACATGGCAGCCCATTCCCAAAACAATCTGCCATTGACAACCCTATGAATAAGTATATAGAGTCACTATAAGTCAACAGCACCAAACAAAACCTCTACTAGAAAACTCTTAGATCTGATAAATGCCTTCAGCATAGTAGGATACAAAATCAACATACAAAAATCAGTAGCATTTCTATATATGAATAACAAACATGCTAAGATGGAAATTTTTTAAAATCCCATTCACAATAGCCTCAAAAAAAATGCCTAAGGAATAAACCTAACCAAAGAAGATTAAGGGCTCTACAATGCAAACTTCAAAACACTGAAGAAAGAAATCAAGAGACACTAGAAGATGGGAAGAACTCCCATGGTCATGGATCAGAAGAGGTAACATAAGGAAAATGGTCATATCACCAAAAGCAATCTACAGATTCTATGCAATTCCTTTCAAAATTTTAGTGACATTCGTCACAGAAATTTTTTAACTATTCTAAAATTCATATGCTTGGATTTAGTTCAGTTGGTAGAGCACTACTCTGCAATCTTTGAGGTCCCAGTTTCGATTCCCAGCACCTCAAAAGTGGGAGAGGGACCTGGCAATCCACTCCCAAAGCAATCCCAAAACAATCAGCCATTGAAAACTCTATAAGGGTCGCTATGAGTTGGACACAACTCGGTGGCACCTAACAACAACAACAACAAAAAATTCATATAGAACCACAAAGATCCTATATAGCCAAAGAAATCCCAAGAACAAAGAGAAATGCTGGAAGTTTGACAATAATCAATGTCAAACTATACTACAGAGCTATAGTAACAACAGCCAGGTGTAGTGGCACACGACTGTAATCTCAGCAACTCAGACGTCAGAGGGAAGAGGATTATGCACTTAAGTCATAGACAGCCTGCATAACTTAGCAAGACCCTGTCTCAAAATAAAAAAATTTAAATATGGGCTATGGATGCAGCCCAGTGGTGGAGCACTTACAAAGTATGTGTAAGGCCATGAGTTTAGCCCCTTAGCACCACACCCACACACATACACACACACACAAAATCATGGTACTGGCACAAAAACACACATGTAAACTAATGCAATAGAAGAGAGGACTCAGAAATAATAAACTCGAGCAGTTAAAGTCACCCGATTTTCGACCAAAGTGCTGAACACATACATTGGAAAATATACAGCCTCTTTAATAAATGGTGTTGAGAAAACTGGATATCCACATGTAGAAGAATGAAACTAGATCCCTGTCTTTCACCCTGTATAAAAATCAATTCAAAATGGATCAAAGACCTTAATGTAAGACCTGAAACTGTGAAACTGCTAGAGGAAAACATAGGGAAAAAATTTCAAGATACAGGCACAGACAAGGATTCAAACCTGTGAAAACTTGGGTCCCGGTTTGGGTGCAGGTTTGATATTTTAAAATGTAAAGGGTTCAGTGTGGATTTGACTTTAAATCCTATGTGCAGACAGCAGGGCTTCAAACAGAACCTGAACCTAAATCATTAGCTCATCCCAGTTCAAGTATTTTGTTACATTTTTCTGAACCTAAAACCAGTGAAAAATTGGGTTTGTGTTCAGCTTTTAATTTCTTTATATCATTAGCTATTTTAAAACTAAAAAAAATCGGAAAGTTTAATTCATCTGTCTACACATAAGATTAAATTTTTAAACCTGAGTCCAAACCAAACTCAAACTCTCTAAATTTGGGGGATACCTATTGAACATGCATCCAAACCTGAATCCAATTTTTCACAGGTTTGAAGTCCTCAGCACAAGCAAAGATATCCTGTGAAGGACTCCAATAGCCCTGGAAATAACAACATGAGCTGACAAATAAGATTGCATGAAGTTAAAAAGCCTCTAAACAGCAAAGGAAACAATTAGCAAAGTGAAAAGACAACAAGTGGGAGAAAATCTTGATTCATTATACATTAAACCGGGGATTAATATCAACAATATACAAAGAACTCAAAAACCTAAACACCAGCTGGACATGGTGGTGGTGCATACCTGTAATCCCAGCACTCAGGATGCTGAGGCAGGAGGATTGCAAATTTGAGGACAGCCTGGGTTGTATAGTGAATCGAGGCCAGCCAGGGCTACATAGCAGGTTCCAGGTAAACCTGGCCTATAAAGCAAGATCCTGTCTCAACATAAATACATAAACAAATAAACAACAACAAAAAAATCTAATCAATAAATGGGCAATGAATCGAACAACGCCTTTTTTTTTCTTTGCAGTACATAGCCCAAGCTGGCATTGAACTCACAATCCCTCTGCCTCAGCCTCCAGAGTGCTGGGAAAATGACAGTCATGTGCCACAATGCCTGGCTCCTTTACGGATTTCTTACTCTATGTCAGATTCTGTTTTATGCTCTGGGTATACAGCAGTTAATAAGCCAAAGTCTAGCAGGAAAAAATAGACAAATGTGTTATTATACAGTTTATTAAATAATAATAAAAGCCTAGAAATATAAAAGCCAAGTCAGGGAAGGAAGTTGCAAGTTTGAGCAGGGTAGGAAGGCAGGCCTCATTTAGAGTATAAAATTAAGGACTTGGTAGAAGAGAAAACACCAACTGTGCAGCTACCAGGGGCAGAGAAAGACTCAGTCATCACCCAGACTTCCTAACCTTCATCTGTAGGATACTCCTCACCCACACCCCATTCCTCCAGGACCCATCAGTTCTCAAAGCTCCATTATCACTGTCTACCACAAATTCTCCAAGACTAATCTCTTTATGTGATTAAACCTATTATGTCCACAAGAAACTGTAGGTCCAAATTCACCCTTTATCTCCTACATTCTAACCTCTTATAATCTGATCTATATTATACTCTAATATTCTGTCTCCATCTCCCAAGAACTCTCAGTCCCAAAACATTCACTGTCCTCTATCAGCACAATCCCCTATTATCCTTCACTTTTTCTCTGAGGATTTCCTCCCCTCTCTGAGAACACTTCTTCCTACTCTTGTACCATTGGGCATGGAGGCAGAATATGCACTTTTAGTCTGCTTTTCTGCTTCTACACTATTTTCCTTTTCTCCACCACAAAAAGCACCCAACTTTGAATCTAATATGATCAGACTATATAACCTATTATCCCTCCTTTATTGTCTCCCAACCTCCAGGAGGTCACTGGGATGCTCTTTCATTCCTTAAAATTTTTCTGGTTAAGCAACTGCAAGAACAGAGTTGCCATTTACCATAAATAAATAAATAAATAAATAAATAAATAAATAAATAAATAACTGGAGGGTGCCGCTCAGGGTTCGAGTACTTGCAAAGTACACAAGAGACCCTGGTTTCAGCTCCTTAGTAGTGACCAAAAAAAAAAAGACTAAAGGTTGGTAATACACAGTATGAAATAGAAGAATGCTCTCATAAAGTATTATTTGGGCATGTAAAGTGGTACGACATACGAGGACAACAAGGCAGTATCTACCCAAACTATAAATGCACAAAAATTTTGATCCAGCAATTTTACCTCTACAGCATTTTGTACCAGTTACACTAGCACAAGCTCACAACATTTACGATAAAATGAAAATAACCATTCAGGCAAGGTAATGCATGCCTGGAATCCTACCACATGAGTGGCTGACAATTAGGCTATATAGCAAGACCCTGTTTCAAAAAAAAAAAAATTATTTCCAGCCGGGCATGGTGGCACACGCCTGTAATCCCAGCGGCTCGGGAAGTGGAGGCAGGAGGATCGCAAGTTCAAGATCAGAGGCAGTCTGTGGAACTTAGTGAGACCCTGCCTCAAAAAGTGAAAAATGGGCTGGGGGTGCAGCTCAGTGGTCCAGCACTTGCAGAGCATGCAAGCACGAGGCCCTGGGTCCAAACCCCAATACTGGGGGAAAAAAAAAAAACACATCCTACCAAAACATATGGGATACAGCAAAGGCAGTTTTAAGAGGGAAGTTTATAGTATTACGTGCCTTCATCAATAGGTAGAGAAGAGCCAAATAAATGACCTAATGACACACCTCAAAATGCTAGAAAATCAACAACAAATCACTCCTAAAAGGAACACCCAGAAAGAAATTATCAAGATAAAGGCAGAAGTATCTCAATTAGAATCTAAAAAGATAATTCAAAGAATTAATGAGTTTAAGAGCTGGCTCCTTGAAAAGATTAATAAAACAGACACTACCCTGGCCAATCTCATCAAAAAGAAAAAGGAAACAACCAACATAGTAAAAATAAGAAATGAAAAAGGGATCATGACCACCAACTACAATGAAATACAGAAAAAATACATCAGGAGATACTTTTTTTGTTGGAAATTTTTAATGTACCACTTAATGTGTTTCATTCTGACATGCATTTCATTGTGACATTTCCATATATGCATTTTGTTGTACATTGTACAGATAAGTTCCCCCTTACCCTCTTGTGCACTTCCTCCCCATCCCACCTCCCCCACCAATGACTTCTCTTCTATTTGCATGTCTTTTTGTGGTAATATTTTTCTGTATATTCTTGGATCCCAACTATGTTTAAGATCAAAATTTTTTCTGTAGTGAAATATCTTTTCACATTGTCAGTACTATTACCTGAATTTTCTAGCCCATCTGTGTTATTACCATTCTTTGGTATTATTGGTATAATTATATTTGTTTCCAGAACTATTAAAGTTGGGCTGTTCACCCTGAGGTCACCCCCTCCCCCATTCCTTACTCCTCCTTGTTTCTCCTCTTCCCCCTCTCCTCTCCCAGGATTTCCTCCTCTTGCTAGATTACTCCCTCCTTTTGCACTCCCCAAATTGTCATCAGGGAATACTTTGAGAAATTGTATTCCCCAAAATACGAAAATACAGAAGAAATGGAAAAATTTAACACATATGATTTACCAAAACTAACCCCAGAAGACATAAGTGACCTAAACAAGCCCATTACATATGCTGAAACAGAAAAGGTAATAAAAAGTCTCCCAACAAAGAAGAGCCCAGGACCTGATGGGTTCACAGCAGAATTTTACCAAACTTTCAAAGATATAATACCTGTCTTCCTCAAATTATTTCAAAAAGTAGAAAAGGAAAGAACACTCCCAAACTTATCCTACAAAGCTACCATCACTCTGATAACTAAACCAGGAAAGGGTACATCTAAGATAGAGAATTATAGACCCATTTCTCTTATGAACATAGATGCAAAAATCCTTAACAAAATACTGGTAAACCGAATTCAGCAACATATTAAAAACATTGTTCACCATGACCAAGTAGGATTTATTCCACAGATGCAAGGCTGGTTCAACATACGAAAATCAATTAATGTAATTCAACATATTAAGAGACTTGCAAACAAAAATCACATGATCATCTCAATTGATGCTGAAAAGGCCTTTGACAAAGTGCAACACCTTTTCATGATAAAAACCCTGGAGAAAACAGGCATCACAGGCAAATACCTTAACATCATAAAAGCCATCTATGACAGACCTACAGCCAACATTATATCAAATGGAGAAAATTTGAAACCATTTCCTCTAAGATCTGGAACAAGACAAGGATGCCCACTCTCTCCTATTCTATTTAACATTGTGATTGAGGTCCTCACCAGGGCAATCAGACTAGAGAAAGAAATCAAAGGGATACATAGGTAATGAAGAGGTCAAACTATCTTTATTTGCAGGTGACATGATACTTTACCTAAAGGACCCCAAAACTTCATCTAGAAAACTCTTAGACCTAATTAATTCCTTTAGCAAAGTGGCAGGATATGAAATTAACACTCAAACATCAGTAGCTTTCCTTTACACCAACTGTAAGCAGGAAGAGAAAGAAATTACAGATACAATACCTTTCACAATAGCCCACCAGAAAATTAAATATCTAGGAATCAATCTATCCAAAGACCCCAAAGACCTCTCTACAAGGAAAATTTCAAAACATTAAAGAAAGAAATCAAAGAGGATACTAAAAAGTGGAAGGACCTTTCCTGTTCCTGGATTGGGAGACTCAATATAGTAAAAATGGCTATCCTACCAAAAGCAATCTATAGATTTAATGCAATCCCCATTAAAATCCCAATGACAGACTTTATGGAAATAGAAAAAATGATCCAAAAATTCATATGGAAACACAAAAGACTATGTATAGCCAAAACACTCTTAAGCTGCAAAACCAGTCCAGGTGGAATCACAATCTCTGACTTTGTACTACAGGGCTGTAGTAGCAAAAACAGCTTGGTACTGGGACAAAAAATAGACCTGAAGACCAGTGGAACAGAATAGAAGATCCTGAGATACACCAGCACATCTATAGCCACCTGATTTTTGACCAAGGAGTAAAGCAAGTAAATTGAAAAAAAGATAGCCTTTTCAATAAACGGTGCTGGGAAACATGGATCTCTGCTTGCAGAAAAATGAAAACTGACCTGCATCTCTCAATATGCATGAGAGTTAACTTGAAATGGATAAAAGACCTCAAGATAAAACCAGAAACCTTAAAATTAATAGAAGAAACAACATGTAAGGATAGGAAAGCCATTTCCTTAATAGGACTCCAATTGCTCAAGAAATCACAACAAGAATGGATATAAATGGGATTACATGAAATTAAAAAGCTTCCATACAGCAAAGGAAACACTCAACAGAGTCAAGGAAATCCCCACTGAATGGGAAAAATTCTTCGCATCCTATGTATCAGACAGAGGACTAATTTCCAGAATTTATAAAGACCTCAAGAAAGCAATACCCAAGAAAACAACCCAATACACAAATGGGCAAAGGAACAGACAGTTCTCAAATGAAGAGGCTCATAAAGCTATGAAACACATGAAAAAATGCTCAATATCCCTAGCCATTAGGGAAATGCAAATCAAAACAACCACTGAGATTCCACCTCACTCCAGTAAAAATGGCCAAGATCAATAAAACAACCACAAATGCTGGCAAGGCTGTGGAGAAAAGGGAACCCTCTTACGATGCTGGTGGAGCTGTAAATTGGTTCAACTACTTTGGAAATCAATATGGAGATACCTTAGAAAACTAAAACTAGATCTATCATAAGACCCAGCTGTAACACTGTTGGGAATATACTCAAAGGGAGATGAGTCATCATACCACAAAGACACCTGCATCTCCATGTTCAATGCAACACTCTTCACAATAGCAAGTATATGGAATCAACCAAAGTGTCCGTCAACAGAAGAATGGATAAATAAAAAAAATATGGTACATGTATACAATGGAATACTACTCAGAAATCAAAAAATGAAATGTCATTTGCAACAAAATGGATGGAATTGGAGAAATTATCTTAAGTAAACAAACCCAAAAAGAGAAATACCACATGTTCTCACTCATATGGGAGCTGAATAAAATTTAAAAGAAGGAAAAAAATCCTATACAGAACTTGGAACATAATAAAATCCTAATGTAAACTAAGCAGAGAAGGGACAATTCAAGGAACGCAAAGGAGGAGGGAAGGGTCTACCAAAATGAACAGATGATGGGAGAAGACAGGAGCAGGAGGAGGGACAGGAGGAGCGAGGAATGAGAGAGAGGGCAACCTCAAAATAAATAGCCCAACTTTAATAGTTTGGGAGATAATTATAATAATACCAACAATACCAAAGGATGGTAATAATGCAAATGAGCTAGATTATTCATGTAATACTGCTGACACATAGATCACTACAGAAAAAAGTGTGGACTTAAATCATAATTGGGATGCAAGGGTATACAGTAAAATATTCCCACAAAAAGACATGCAAGTAGAAGAGAAGTCATTGGTGGGGGAGTGGGAGAGGAGGGACACAAGAGGATAAGGGGGAAATTATCAGTGCAGTGTACAATGAAACGCATATATGGAAATGTCACAATGAAATGCATGTCAGAATGAAACACATTAAATTGTACATTAAAAATTTCCAAAAAAAAAAGAAAGAAAGAAAGAAATCTGAGGGACACAGGCGTATGCATACAACCAAAGTCCGTGGGCCGTGGTAATGGACGCCCATAATTCCAGCACTCAAGAGGTGGAGGCAGGAGGGCCGCGAGCTCCAGGCCAGAGGCAGCCTGTGCAACTTAGTGAGACTCTGTCTCAAGATTAAAAAAAAAAATTTTTTTTTAAATGGACTGGGGGTGCACTTACAAAGGACGTGCGAGGCCCTGGGTTCAATCCCCAAGTACCACAAGGAAAAAAAATCGTCAAGCTGTACTTCAATAAAGCTGTTTTTTAAGAAGCTGGCTGATTCAAAGTCTTGAAATGTCTTCAGAGTAATTTGAGAAAAAAGATCAATTATCCGCATTGGTGAGTGATAAGGGCAACTTCGAAGCCACCCTCGGACCCTGGAGAGGCAGTCCCTGGGCTGGGAAGTGGCCTGTCGGTCCCCAAGCACTTCCCTGAGAGCCATGGCGCTTCCCAAGAGAAGCCCGGGCACTGAGGGGCAAAGCGGACCGTGACCAAGCACACAGCGGCGCCTTCCCTCTGCCAGAGTCTCGAGCCGCCCGACCCCGGCCACGGACCCACCCACCCGAAGAGGCAGCAGGCTCGCGGGGTCTCCGAAGAACAAAGCGGAGCCAAGTAGCAAAGCCTCGGAACCGCCGCCGTCTAGCCAGCCCCGCGGCCCACGCTAGGCCCTCTGGCGCACCGCGGCCCTTCCCAGGAGCAGGAAGCAGATGACAACTAGCTCCTCAGCTCCCTTGGCCCACGAATTACCTCTCTGAGTAGCAACCGCTGCTCCGACCGCTTCGACAAGCGGCTTGGTCGCCCAGAGTTGCCTGGCATTTACAAAAGAGCCGCCACAACCCCCGCAGCGGCGGGAGCCCCGCCCTCTGGACAGGCGCCGCCCAACCCTGTCCCGAGGGCTCCTGGGAAGTGTAGTTCCCACTGGCCCCATGCGCTTTCGCGTGGACCCCTGGGTCCCGTAAAACCGCAGCTCCCAGCAACGCCGCGCGACAGACGTTACCTAGGGGATGCTCTAGTACCGCCTTCTGCCCCTACCCCTGACGCTTGCGTAAAGTGGGTGGGCGGCGCGGCGGTAGTGAGCTTATTTCCCTGTCCTGAAGCCTTTAAAAAATATGGGGCACACCCACATGAGCAAGAGTCCCGATTTCCCAGCGGAACGGGGAGACGGAGACTCATAGCTAATCTAGAAGCCGACAGCTTTAGAGATTTAGGGGGGAAGGATCTTTGCTTCCACTTCGGCTGGATTTGACTTAGTAAAGACCCAATTTAAAAAGAAAAAGAAAGAAAAAAGACAGTTGGCCACATAGTGTCATAAGGTAAAGGTAGTCCTGTGAGAATTGACTCTAAAAATAGCCATTACCATCTCTCTTCCTATGACTAATCGATGGTGTTATAATGTGTGTCTATGAGGTCTTTCAACTATTTTGAATACCGAAAGTGCAGAATTGTTCAAGAGTTTTACTTCCTCCGCAGTGTTTTGTGGATGCGGACTCGTGGGTGCAGCACGGCCCTTTAATCTATGAAGTGACAGCACTTCATGTTACCACAGTGTACATAGCTGGCTAAGTGTTTAATTAAGCAACAATAGACCAAATTAAGTTTTCTTTTCTTTTTTATTTGTTTTTTTATTGCGTTACTAGGGGGCTGAGCCCAAGGCCTCTCACAAACTGCAAACGCTCTTCCACTGAGCTGCACCCCAAACCCCTTTCCTAAATGTTTTATTTTGAGACTGTCTCTGGCTTCAAACTTGAGATCTTCCTGCCTCCACCTCCGAATCTCTGGGATTACAGACGAGCACCACCGCGCCTGGCCCAAGTATAATTTTTATTTATTTATTTATTTATTTATTTATTTACAGTAGTTGGGGGTTGAACCTAGGGTCTCACATACACTTTGCAAGTGCTCTACCACTGGGCTGCAACCCTGTCCCATTTTTTATTTTTTATCTTGAGACAGGGCCTCACTAAATTATGCAGGCTGCTTCTAGCCTTCAACCTGTGATCCTCCTGCTGCCACCTCCTCAATTGCTGGGATTATAAGCATGAGCCACTGCATCCTGCTCCAAGCAAAATTTTTAAAGAAACCAAATAAAGTGCCATTTATAGCAACTAGTATGAGTTGAAACAAACTACTGCTGTTTAAAAATAATTTAAAATATTTCACAGAAATTTGGGCCCCCAATTTTTGTTTTGCTTTCCACTTTAAAAATTGTTAGTTGCTGTGGCATCAGTGTCCAACTTACAGTGACCCTGTGTACAACAGATGAAACAGTATTGTCAGTGCTTCTCTGCTATTCATAGGGTTTGCAATGGTGGATTTTTTTTTGGGAATGGGTTGCTAAGTCCTCCCAAGCCCATAGCACCTGCTGTTCCCAGGCAATCTCTGATCCAAGTACTAATCAGGTCCAACCTTGCTTAGTTTCCAAGGTCTGACAGGATCAGTCACCCCAGTGGTAAGGCTGCAGACACCTCAACAATAGACCTTTCCTAAATCAAGGTTTTGGGTTTGCCTCCTCTCATCCCCAGTGTTGGGGATCTAAGCCAGGGCCTGTCATTATTCTTGCCCCCCTTATGGGTAAGGAAACCAAAGCTGAAGACTTCCAAGATCATACACCTATTTAAGGTACTGAGACAAGGGCCCAAATGATGGTCTTTATTTGACTTAAAAGCACGGCCCCAAATCATTTTTCTTAAAATGTATATCTTTGAGGACAGTCACATTATCCTTTACTTTTTGTGCTTACATTTTATTCTCATACATTTATTCCAATATAATATGTAGTACTACATTTCTTACAGATTGAATAAATGCACAGATCTTTTTATCACACGTTTTAAATGGTGTTAAATCAAGGTGCTAATACGTATCACTTGTAGCCCAGATAATTTTCAAAACTGCCCACTAAGTTTGAATTATTCAAATACATTACAACTGAGAGTAGAGGGGAGGAACTTGCATCTTCCACTCTGCCAGGCAAAGAGTTCCAACCTCATCAGTTACTCCTATCTTTGTGTCTTCAAGTATTGCTAAAGAGAAAATTTAGGCTAACAGCTCTCACACAGGGTTTTAACCCCAAACTACCAATTCTAATACAAGCCTTTATGCCCTCATAGGAGACTGGAGGCCAATATCATGGAATGGTTAAAAGCCCAGGCTTTGGGGATAAGCATGCTTAGGATCAAATCCTAGCTTGACAATTTACAAAAAGCTTTGTTAAGTATTGAGCACTCAACCTTTCTGAAACTAGTCTTCTCATCTGCAAAATGCTGATGAGAATAAAAATATGTACTTCAACTGGGCATAATGGCACATATCTATAACCACAGCATTGGAGAGGCTGAGACAGGAGGATCGTGAATTCCAGGTCAGAGGCAGTCAGCACAATTTAGTAACACTCTGCCTCAAAACTCCTGCAGCCATAGCACTGTAGCATCCGATCCCATCAGATCTCGGAAGCTAAGCAGGGTCAGGCCTGGTGGGCTTAGGTGGGCTTGGGAGATGGACCCGACAACCCACTCCCAAAAATCAGTCTGCCATTGAAAACCCTATGAACAGCAGAGAAGCACTGACAATAGTGTTTCGCCTGTTGTACGCAGGGTCACTATGAGTCAGATACCGACTGGACGGCACCTAACAATAACAACTGCCTCAAAATAAAAAAATAAAAATAGGGCTAAGGGTGCAGCACTTACCTAGCACACGCAAGGCCCTGGGTTCAACACTTCTGTGTGTCCCCCCCAAAAAAAATTCATAAGATTATCATAAAGATTAGATGAAAAATATACTTAAAAAACAGCACAACCGGGCACGGTGGCACATGCCTGTAATCCCAGCAACTCGGGAGGCAGAGGCAGGAGGATCCCAAGTTCAAGACCCTGTCTCAAAAAGTAAAAACATGGGCTGGAGGGTGCAGTTCAGTGGTCCAACACCTACAAAGAATGCAAGGGTGAGGCCCTGGTCTCAACCCCCAGTACTACAAAAAAAAAAAAAAAAAAACTTAGCATAGTCTTCAACTATTGACTCTGTGACTTTGACTGTTGAACACACTTTGTATGCCAACACCCAGCTCTACCAGTCATGTCTAACAGAGTGCAAGATACAGAACATTACATATATTATTCCCAAATTATTTAATAACTTTTAATTGACACATAGTAATTATACATATTTATGGGGTATGGTGTGATATTTCAGTACATGTATATAATGGGTAGTGATCAGACCAGAGTAATTGGAATATCCATCATCTCAGACATTTATCATTTCTTTTTGTTGGGAACATTCAAAACCCTCTCTACTAGCTGTTTTGAAATATTTAATTAAAGCTGGGCGCAGTGGCACATACCTGTAATCCCAGCAACTTGGGAGGCAGAGGCAGGAGGATCACAAGATCCAGACCAGAGGCAGTCTGCGTCATTTAGAGAGACCCTGCCTCAAAAAGTTAAAAAATGGACTGAGGGTGCAGCTCTGTGGTACAGCACTTGCAAAGCATGCAAGTGCGAAGCCCTGGGTTCAACCTTCAGTATTGCAGGAAAAAAAATTTAATTGTCCCTAACTATAATTATCTTACTGTGCTATTCAGCCACATCCTTGTGCCAGTTAATCAACCTCTCTCCATACTCCCTTCCTTCAACTGCTATTTTTTAAAATAACTGATATGGGTATGAAAGAGAGGGTATGAGTTCAGAGAGTTGAGAATGTTTCATTTCTGGACTGGTGGTAGCAATGATGGCTCTGTCAAGAGATGACAGAAGTGCCAGCCTAACCAAGAAGGATCCCCAAACTTGGGTCATCCAGGCTTGAAGCATAACTTCAGCATTCTGGGGAGATGCTTTGAAAGAAGTAAGTATCTGGCCTCTAGGCAAAGAGAAGAAAACCCACAGCCAATAAATAAATAAATAAATAAATAAAAATAAAAGCAAAAGAAAGTAAAAGAAAATGCAAAAGCTGGGTATTGGGGTGCAATGCCTATAATCCAAGCACTCAGGAGGCAGAGGTAGGAGGACGAGCACAAGTGCAAAGCCAGCCAGGTCCACAGAGCAAGTTCTAGGCCAAACAGACCATGTCTCAAAAACAAAAAGAAAACCCACAACCCACACCACCTGTGAGGAGAAAGGGAGTTCTTCACCAAGGTCCCAAAGCCCGGATTCCCAGAATTTTACATCAGTAAAGAAGTTTCTAGCTGCACACCTGTAATCCCAGAGCTCAGGAAGCTGAGGTGGGAGGCTGAAGCAGGAGGAGTAACCTGAACTTGAGGCCAGCCAGGTCTACATAGCAAGTTCCAGACCAATCTAGGTTACACAGTGAGACCATGTCTCAAAAAAATAAATAAAAAATAAAAATAAAAAGGAAAGGAAGGAAGGAAGGAAGTGAGAAAGAAAGAAAGAAAGAAAGAGAAAGAAGTTTCTAGCTGGGTCTCGTGGCACTTGCCTATAATCCCAGCACTTGAAAGGCTGAGGCAGAGGGGTCAAGAATTTGAAGTCAATCTGGGCTACATAGTAGTGAGTTCCAGTCCAGCCTTGGCTAAATAGATAAGGGAGGGTGCAGGTGAATTGAACCCAGAGCTTTGTGCGTACTAAGCAGGTGCTCTATCACCAGTCCCAATAATTTAGATCTTTATGTACTAGTCTATTACATACATATAATAGTTTACTTTCTATAATGTTATATAAAACATTCTGTACATTCTTATTACACTTTTGATTTTTTTTTTTTTTTTTTGAGACAGAGATAGCCTGGACTGGCCTTGAACTTGTGATCCTCCTGCCGTAGTCTCCTGAGTGCTGGTATTACAAGCATGCACCACTGTGAGGTGCACAACTCCCGGTCCAGCTTGGATGTTCAGACGTGAGGCGCCGCTGCACACACAGATATCTAATCACAAGTCACTTGGACCCTCGGATGATGGGCGTAGACTCCTGAGGCTCATAACCAGCGAACTCCTCAACACCAACACCACCAGCAGCAGCAGCTGCAGCACTGAGCTTCCCCCGTCACCACCAGCCCTACTACCAACTCTCTCCACTAGCAGAGCGAGCTTTTTTTATGTAGCCCTTGGGTAACTAATTGCCTTAACTGCCTCAAGATAACAATCAGGTGGGGGTGCAGAGGGACTAGGTGCAACCAATTTAGGAATGACATTCAAATAAGGAGTGAAACCAGATGTCACTCCTTTGGTAATCAAGAGGAGATCCTTGATTACCAATCAGGGTGAAAGATGAGGGTTGAATAATTCCCTACACACCACAATGCCTGGTTCCTTTCTTTCTCTCTCTTTTTTTCTTTCTCTGACTCTTTCTTTCTCTCTCTCTTTCTTCCTCCCTTCCTTCCATCCATCCTTCCTTTTTGAAGATGAGGTCTCACTATGTTACCCAGGCTGTCCTCAAATTCCTGGGTTCAAGAGATCCTCCTGCTTCAGCCTTCTGAGCAACTGGGACTACAGGTATATGCTACTGTACCTCACCTTTCTATTGCTTTTGCATTCTCTATTTCATTTGTCTCTGCTCTAATCATTTTTTCCTTCCTTCTGCTGACTTTGGATTTAGTTTGCTCCTTTTTTTTTTTTTTTTCCCTGTCCTTAGATATAGAGGTAGGTTGTTGACTTGGGAATCTTTCTTCTTTTTTGCTGCATCCCATAAGTTTTGATGGCCTGCAGCTGTAACTCTGCATCCGATCCCATCAGATCTCAGAAGCTAAGCAGGGTTGGGCCTGGTTAGTGCTTGGATGGGAGACCTCCTTGGACACCAGGTGCTGTAGGCTTGGGAGAAGGACCTGGCAACCCACTCCCAAAAATCAATCTGCCATTGAAAACCCTATGAACAGCAGAGAAGCACTGACAATAGTGTTTCCCCTGTTGTATGTAGAGTCGCTATGAGTCAGATACTGACTCGAGGGCACCTAACAACAACATAAGTTTTGATAAGTTGTATTTTTGTGTTCGTTCATGTCAAAATATTTTCTTTTCTTTTCTTTTCTTTTCTTTTTTTTTTTTCCTGTACTAAGGATTGAACCCAGGGCCTTGCGCTTGCATGCTTTGCAAGTGCTGGACCACTGAGCTGCACCCCCAACCCATTTTTTTACTTTTTGAGACAGGGTCTCGCTAAGTTGCACAACCTGCCTCTGGCCTCAAACCTGTGATCCTCCTGCCTCCCCCTCCCGAGTCACTGGGATTACAGGCATGCACCACAGCACCCTGCTCCATTTCAAAATATTTTCTAATTTCCCTTGTGAGTTCTTCTTTGACTCATAGGTTAACTGTGTATGTATATTTAAATTTCAACATATTTTGTGTCTTCCAACTTTCTCTGTTACTAGCTTCATTCTCCTATGGTCAGAGATAATACTTCTTATGATTTTGGTTGTTTTAAATTTATTCAGAATTATTTTATAGCTTATCCATATAAAAACATACAAAAACTATCCTTCTTATACATCTCCACCCCTCCTTTTTTTGGGTAATTGTCACAAATTACATCTTTATACGTCATGTGACCATTATAGCTTTGTAATTATAATTTTATGCATTTGAATTAGTTTATTAAATCACATAGGAAAAAAGAGGAATTGCAAACCAAAATGTGATATTGTTGGCTTTTATATTTACCAATGTACTTATCTTTACCAGTATTCTGCTTCTTTCTTCGACTTCAAGTTACTTTACAATATTCCTCCATTTCAGGGCAAAGGACTCCCTATCATGCTACTAGTAATGAACTCCCTCAATTTTTGTTTACCTGGGCATGTCTTAATTTCTCTGTCACCATTTTTGGAGGATAGTTTTTGTTGTTTTGTTTTTGTTTTTATTTTTCTTGGAGAGTGATAGAACCAGACCTTCCTACTGTGCCACTATTGCTATCATGTTATTTGGTTTTTATACAATCTTATAGGATAGGTGCATCTCAGATCTGTATCTTCAGCTCCCAGCACTGTTGTGCCCAAAGTTCAAGTTCCCCAAAGACCACAGGGAGTCCGAAGTTGCATGTAATAACAAAGAGCCTTTATTAAAGCTCAAGCTCGAGGGTACCACACCTCAGCAGCACAGTGGTTCAGTGTTAGGACCCCAACTCGTTGCAGGGTAAAGGTTTTTATTGTGTATTACAAGCAGGGAAGGGGGGGTGGAGAGAGTGCAAGTCAGATAAGGTGAGGTTTTGAGTTGCTAAAGTATGCTATTTGTGTTATCTTGAGGTCTGGAAGTTCTTGGAAGTTACTGCCCGTATCTACAACCCTTTGTTCTGGCCCAGAGCATTCTGATCTAGTGATCTTTTAAAGGAATTTGTGGAGCAGCGCCTGTAAGACAAAATCCTAAAATAAGAGGGTCATTCCTGCTGACTCCGGGCTCTTGGTCAGCCTGGGCATCTCAAGCACCATCTGCTGAGGGTCTCCAATTACCTTACTTACAGTTAGGAGCCCCAAACTGAGGAATCCCAAACTTTTTTTTTTTCCTTCTTATGAATGGAACCAGGGTCTCAAGCTTGCATGAATGAGCTCTACCACTGAGCTGCTTCCCCAGCTTTAAGTTCATTTTCTCCAGTCTCCCTGATGCCAAACCTTCTAGAGACTTGCTTGTTTCCCGCCTCTGGGAATTTTCCTCACCTCGCCCCTCTCCCACTCACCCCCATTTCTCAGTTACATGATAGCACCTTCCACCACTTCTCCCAAACTCGAATTTTAGATTTGTCCCTATTGGCAGAATCCCGCCTGAAAGATGAAACTGAAACAAAAAGTCCTGGACGCTGGAGCTTATCCTGGACAGGAAGACTGGCCCAAGCGCGGGTCCTGCTCCTTACCAGAGGACCCAATTTCGTCGCCTGCACCGCTAGGGGCGCTCGGTCACCCGCTTGCAGGCCAAGGTTCCCGCAGCTCTCTCCTCGGCCCTGCCCCACCGCGCCCAAGGCCTGGAACCCGGAAAGCCCGGAGTCTGGCAGCACCCAGCGCGGGAGACGGGAGAATCCGGGGGTTCCGGGAGACAGGAGGGTCCAGAGCGGGGTCGCCCAGTGCCTGCGGCTGGCGGATCTTCTAGCAGGTGCGTGGGCGCGGCGGGAGGCCTGCAGGTCCCAGCCACGCCAGTCTCCTCAGAAGGTCCCGGTAGTCCCGGCCGGGAGGTGGTCCGCGCATTTTCGCTGATGGTGATTGAGCAGCTGTCCTTCTCGGCATCTGTGGCTGCGGGTCTGATGGCACCGGGCCGGGTGGGCGCTCTCGTGACCTGCGCCCTTGGGACTCCGCAGCTTTATCTCACCGCTGTGCCACGGCGCAGCCTGGTGACAGGCCCTAAGAATGTGTGGAGGGGGCGCCCACTGGAGCGGCGCCCAGACCTGGGTTTCTAAACCCCACTGTGCTCAGGGAAAAGAGCAAATCATAGTCCATCGCGGTATTCTTTCCAGTGTGCCAAGCGGCCTGTCCTCTTTCTGAAAGTTTGGTTTGGAAGGAACCTGTGCAAAACTGGTGGTTGCAGTTCTGTTGCCTGTAACCTGAGATCCTCCCGTAGGGACCTGCACTCATGTAAAGCTAGGTGCTTGACTTCATCGCAGAAAAGAATTTCAGGAGTCAGAGAGAAAAAAGTCAGTGGGTTAATATAAATGTAGACATTCAGGGAGAGACGCTGGAAAAAGAATAATAGTACACATCCAAGACATGCAGGCTTCTCCATAGAGTTGCATTTAAGTGTTTTAACAATAGCTATATATATGATTTTGTGGCTTTTGAAGTCACATTGCTCAAAGAATGTAATTTACAACCCAGTTCAAATATTAGGCAAAAATTTTAAATTAAGTACAAAAACCAGTATAAGATGGTCCACCTACTCTATCTTAAAGAATTTCCTCCTCTGCCGGGCGAGGTGGCGCACACCTGTAATTCCATCGGCTCGCAAGTTCAAGACCCAAGGCAGTCTGCATAATTTAGCGAGACCCTGTCTCAAAAAGTAAAAAATGGTCTGAGCGGGCAGCTCAATGGTCCAGCACTTGCAGAGCATGCAAGCACAAGGCCCTGGGTTCAAACCCCGGTACCACAAAAAAATAAAAAAATAAAAAAAAAAAAGAAAGAAAGAAAAGAAAAGAAAAAAGAGAAAAAAAAAAAAAGAATTTCCTCTTCTGTAAATGAAATTGTAAGGTGGCTTTTTGAGATGCATTGTTCAGGTATGGGGCTGAGAAGTGCCATAGGCATGAGAAGTGCCATAGGTCAAATGAGGTTGAAGGAAGAAGTTTCTTTTCTTTTTTCTTTCCTTCCTTAACTTCCTTTCTTTTTTGAAACAGAATCTCATGTAGTCCAGGCTGTTCTGTTATTAGGTGCCACTGAGTTGGTGTCTGACTCATAGCAACCTCACATACAACAGGCAAAACAGTATTGTTAGCGCTTCTCTGCTCTTCATAGGGTTTTCAATGGCTGATTGTTTTCTAGGAGTGGGTTGCTGCATCATTCTCCCAAGCCTACTGCACCTGGTATTCCCAGGCAGTCTCCCATCCAAGTACTAACCAGGCCCCACCCTGCTTAGCTTCTGAGATCTGACAAGATCAGATGGCACGGTGCTGGAAGGCAGGCTGTCCTAGAACTCCCTATGTAGACCAGGCCTGGAACTCAGCCTCCTGAGTGCTGCGATCACAGGCATATGCCATCATGCTTGGCTCAAAGGAAGACTTTCCAGTGTTTGGAGGATTTAAAAGATTTAACTAAACATGCTTCTGTATACTTTTAATCGAATGAATTTCTCTTAGTGAAATGAGACTGTAAGGTGGTCCAGGAAGAGCATTGTATAGGCTGACAGATAAGAAAGTTAGTGCCCTTAAGATGCATAGATCAAAATGGTCAAAAGAGCACTAAAGAAGCTAAGGTAGGAGGATCAAGGAGAGTTTGAGGTCAGCCTGGCCTATATAGCAAGTTCCAGGCCAGCCCTGGAGACCTGGACTCAAAACAAGAAAGAAAGAAAAAAGAGAGAAAAGAAAGAAAAGAAAGAAAGAAAGTCTTATCACACTTAGTCACAAGGAAGTTTTTTGGGAATATGTTGACTGCAAATGTCAATAGTCTTGTTTGTGAAATTATCAAAGAAACACAAGATTACAGAGGACAAAGTAATAAGGTTAAACTTTAAGGTCATATACATTTTTACCTTAAACATGGCTCATTGCTATTTTAACACTTTTATTTGAAATATCTCTGAAAAAAAAATGGGCTGGGATTTAGCTTAGCTGGTGGAGTGCCACTCTGCAGTCTCTGAGGTCCTGGGTTCAATTCCCAGCACCACAAAAATGGGAGAAGGATATGGGAATCCACTCCCGAGGCAATCCCAAAACAATCAGCCATTGAAAAACCTGTGAGGGAAGCCAGGCACCATGGCGCACGCCTGTAATCCCAGCAACTCGGGAGGCAGAGGCAGGAGGCTTGCAAGTTTGAAACCAGAGGCAGTCTGCATAATTTAGCGAAAACTCGTCTAAAAAAAAAAAATGGGCTGGAACTGCAGCTCAGTGCAAGGCCCTGGGTTCAACCCCCAGTACTGCACAGAAAAAAAAAAGAAAAGAAAAAGAAAACCCTGTGAGGGTTGCTATGAGTCGGACACAACTCAACAACACACAACAACAATGCAGGCAGTCTTTTTTTTTCAGTGCTTGAGGTTGAACCCAGGGCCTTGCACATCCTTTGCAAGTGCTCTACCACGGGGCTACCCTCAGCCCATTTATTTTTTTATTTGAGACAGAGTCTTGCTAAGTTACGCAGGCTGCCTCTGGCTTTGAACCTGCTATCCTCCTGCCTCCGCCTCCCGCAGGGATTACAGGCATGAGCTACTGTGCCCAGCTCTGCAGGCAGTTTGTAGGCAGTTTTTACGAGGGTTTTCCTTGTTAGTTGTGTTGAAATCTTTGACTCTCAGCTGGTGATGTCACCCATCAGTTGGCTGGGGTCCTTTTGCTCTATCTGGATAGAAATCCTGGGTAGGCAAGGAGAAACCCTTCAAATGCTCATCCCAGGCACTAATTGTGTCCCTTGGTGTTTGACAGCAGTGACAGCAGAGGCAGGAGCACCAGCACCAAGTGGCACCTTCTAGTATTATAGCTCTTATGTAGACCAAGGAGGTTGAGATTCCTCAGCCCTTCAAATGTTATAGCTCCTATGTAAGCCCAGAAGATGGAGAGTCCCAAGCTCATAAATGCTACAACTCCTAGGTAGGCTGAGGAGGTCAAGATCCCTTAGCCCTCAACAAAAGCTGGCTTTGCAGCTTCCAGGTAAGGCTAGGTATAAGGATTGTTCAGTCCTAGATAGTGGCCAATGTTACAGCTCCCAAGCCTAGGGTGTCTGAGACCTTTGGCCCTAAAGGCTCTTTGGAACACTTTTAGCGACCAGGGCCTGCACTTTCTCTTTTCTGGTTCTTTACAGCCTTTTCTCTCTCTTCTGCAGTCCCCCTTCTCCCTGCTCTGGTCACTCTCTCAGACTGTTCAGATGCCTCTTATTGCTATAGCCACTGCCACTGTTGCTACCATTCAGGAGACAGCAATCAAAGCCCCTTCTGCTGCTGCTCCTACTGCTCCTTCTGCTGCCACTAGCTGGTCTTGTAGCCTTACGTCTTTTTCAGTTCAAAACCAATCAGCCACTATGCTGCTTCTGCAGTTTGGCATTCTGGTTGCTCAGCTGTCTCTACCACTACTACTCCACTGTCTCTGCCAGCCCTCTCTGCTGCTGTCAGTGCTGTCCTGCTGTCTCTGTTGCTTCTTCGTGTTACCAGCTCAGCCCACACTACTAAAAGTAGACAAAGACCCCTTGAAAGAAGTCTTTTATTGAGCCTAATGTTGCAACACTAGAGGACAACACAGGAGGAGGTCTCCTGCCCAGCTCAGCTAGAATGACCTGAACAGCATACTTATATAGCCAGAGAAGGGGAATTTGCACCAATCATAGAAATGAAGGCTGGTATCTGCACCAATCACAACAGTCCCTTTCCTAGGCCACCAGGGGAAGTGCTCCCTCTCAGGCCTAGGTTGGTCATAGGGTCATCTAGAGTTCACTGATGCTTGTGATAGCAAAAAATCCAGTGCAGACTGCAAACTGTTTGGAACAGCCATGGCTGGAACTGGACCTTCAGGAGCTGGAGTTCTGCTACTGTGACAATTGTCTAATGGCTTCCTTAAGGCATCTATGAAGTGTCCAGTACCGTCGGTGCTGGGATAAGGGTGGTTCAGCTGGCTGTTTGACTGAGAGTTCTTTACTCAAAGCAGCCAGGGTGAAATGGAAAGTCAGAGAGCAATTGGTAGCCCGGGTGACTGCCAATTAGGAAATCAAATCTGCCCACCGGCCACCATCTGTGGTTCCTTGCAGGAAATTAAGCAGCAATAAAAATAGGAGAAAAAAGACTTATCATTAACACTAATGTTGATTTACCAGAGTATTAACAATATGTTATGCCCAACACCCCAAGGAGTGGTGGGTCCCCCCATCTGTCTCAGCGAGACTTAAACCAGAACCCCAGTGAGGGCTCTTTTACCTTCTCATGTCCCTCTAATTTTCCCTATTTTAGCTGGGTGCAGTGGCCCATGCCTGTAATCCCAGTGATTCGGGAGGTGGAAGCAGGAGGATCATAAATTCGAGGTCAGAGGCAGCCTGTGTAAATTAGTGAGACCCTGTCTCAAAATAAAAAGTAGAAAAATGGGCTAGGGTTGTGGCTCAGTGACAAAGTACCTGCAAAATCATGTATGAGGCTCTGGGTTCAACTCCACAGTACTGAAAAAAAAAATTTCCCTGTCTTTCTATCCTGCTTCAAAAGTATTATGGAGGAGACATAGAGGGCACAGGTAGGCAGGTCCGGAACACCAGTCTGGAAATCTGGCAGCAAAATCTCGATCTTTGTATTCAGCATATAAAAGAATTTATGGCCAATACAGAAATTATAGTAGAGTACAGAATTGTTAGGTGCCATCCTGACCCTACGTACAACAGATGAAACACTCCTTGACACTATGCCATGCCTGGCACTGTATCAGTGCTTCTCTGCTATTTACAGGGTTTTCAATGGCTGATTGTTTTTTGGAAGTGGGTTGGCAGGTTCTTCTCCCAAGCCTATAATACCTAGTGTTCCCAGGCAGTTTCCCATTCAAGTACTAACCAGGTCCAACCCTGCTTAGCTTCCAAAATCTGAGAGGATCTGATGCCAGGGTGGTACAGCTACAGGCAAGCATACAGAATAGGTTTATTAAAGATAGCACACCTTTAAGGAATAATTACAGGAAAAACTGAGCCATCTGAAGAAGCTTAGGCAGATCTGCAAAGGAACTTGAAATAAACTGGGTTCCCTGAGTGAATTTGCATAAGGATACTTCTATTTCTCAGGGAAAGGTAAAGTCAGAGAGAACATAGTTAAATTGTCTGCAGCCATAGCACCCTGGCTTCAGATCCCACTTGATCTCAGAAGCTAAGCAGGGTCGGCCTGGTTGGTCCTTGGATGGAGACCACCTGGGAATACCAGGTGCTGCAGGCTAGGGAGAAGGACCTGGCAATCCATTCTGGAAACAATCTGCCATTGAAAACCCTATGAATAACAGAGAAGCACTGACAATAGTGCCAGGCATGGCACAGTGTTGGAGAGTGGCATTCTGTTGTACATATGGTCACTAAGAGTTGGACCTGACTTGATGGCACCTAACAACTACAACAACAAGAGGGAAAGGTACCTTGGATAGACAGAGGAGATGGTAGGCCTAAGAGAAGAGACATGCATGTGGTTACTGGAGAGAATAGAAAAGCAGAGAGGAAGAAGGGGGGTGGGAGTGGAAAGAGAGAGCTTGTGGAAGAAGAGCGGAAGAAGATAGGGTGGGTGTGTGTTCCCCCTAGTTTTATTTCAAACTAAGGCACGTCTAGTGTGACATCAGCCTGGGATGCCTAACTTTGGGCACTTAGTGTGATGTGGGCCTAGGGTCTTTGTTTTGTAAATGGCTCCAGGGTAGAGTGTGGGACCCCTTTGAAAATGTCCTTCTAATATCCTCAGAGACTCATGTGGCTTCTTCATCATGCCAGAATGGCAGGAGCCATTTTCAGTTCCCCTTTCCTCCCCATTGCTTGCTAATGCTTAAGTTAGCTACCTAGCAAAAAGGACAGTGGTTTGGTGAATAATCAGGAAATGTAAGCTGATTTCCAGAGTAACTGGGAGAGCTGCCATAAAAACAATGTCCTTATTAAGGTCCAAAGTTGAAACTTACCAGAACTCCCAGCCATAAAGCTTGACTTTGGTTTCCAACACTTGCCTGCATTAAGAAAGAAAGGAAAAAAAAAATATATATATATATACACACACACACACACACACACACACACATACATATATATGTATATATATACATACACACACATATATATATACATATATACATATATATTACACACACACACACACACACACACACACACACACACAGGGGAGAGAGAAATACATAATGTGCCTCTGCCTTGCCTACATCAGTGTTACACCTTATAGAAAAGATGAAACAAAAGCCAAGAACCATGCATATTTAGATTTAGTTGTGTGTACCTGGTATCAGAACTGGGAAACATTCTTTCTCTTGGGAGATGTGTCTTTCTTCTTGCTCCATGGCTCTTAGGGTGGGTCATTTCCATCCCCAGTATGGTATTTCCTGCAGGGGTCCTAATTCCAAGGGCTCTCTTTATAAAACCTGCAGGTCAGTAAAATAATTCCTGCCAGGGATGCCCATCAAGTGTGTAGATCTCAGCTTCCCTTTCTATTCTGGATTGTTGGGGGGCAATAAGTATATAACAATGTTCCAAGTGTGGTGTCATGATAAGGGAGACTGATAAGAGAGTGACTACTCTGAATATGTGCATGCTGCAGATTCTTTCATGGACTGGATCTTTTATTTGGTAAGCATTTCTCAGGCCCTGTGTGCTTAAAGCTTCTGTATGCCATGGAGGCATATGTGGAACCAAAGTAGTGCCTTTGCCTTTTTAGGGGTTCGATAATCCCATCAGGGAGGTGTGTTATTGATGCCATTTGAGTCCAACTAAATGATGTCAGTAGGCTTTCTTATAATCCTGGGCTTTAGTTCATTCGTGAAAGGGTTTGTGATAATAAGCACTTATTGAAGCCTACTGTGTACCAAAAGTGATCTGGATTCTAGGCATATAAACAAGGCATAGCCCCTCGTAGGGTTGGCCCTCATGGAGCAATCAATGTTGAGAGTGGAGAGCAGCCAATGATTGTAGAGTGGTGCAAGCTCAAAGCTGGGTTTCTGTCAGTGGCAGTCAAGGGACACAGCCCAGCACTGCCACCTGTAATCTGAGGAGTTCCCCATTTTAGGGACCTCTATTCGGGTGAGGCTGGGTCCTTGGCTCCTTTACAGAAAAGAATTTCAGGACCAGTCAGAGTGAAACAAAGCTGTTGTTAGGTGCCGTTGAGTTGGGTCTGACAACCCTCATCGTTTTGGCACTGCTTCGGGAGTGGACTTCCACATCCTTTCCCCTTCTTTGTGGTGCTGGCGATCAAACCTGGGTCATCAGAAAGTGCAGAGCAGCATTGTACCAACTGAGCCAAACCCCAACCTTGAAACAAAGTTAATGAATTTATTAATCATGGATAAGAGACAGTACACTCTTTAGATTTAAACATGGACGTTCAGAGAAAAACAAAAGAGATGCTTGAGAATAATAATACACGTCCAAGACTTGGACAAGGGCTTCTCAAGAGAGAATTGCTTAAGAAAGGAATCTTAGTACACGTCCAGGATGTCAGGGTGGTGAGAGATGCAAGTCAGAGTTGCTGCCTAGGCTGAGGAGTCCCCTACACTGGACCCCTACTCAGGTTAAGTGAGTCTTTGGCTTGGTTGCAAAAAAGAATTTCAGGACACGTCAGAGTGAAACAAAGTTAATGAGTTTAATAGTACATGTCCAAGACATGGACACGGGCCTGTCAAGAGAAGAAAAGAGCCCTTATATATCTTTACAATGCACACACACACACTTGGTGAGTTTACAACATACATTGTTAAGGTTTAGGGAAGTGCCACTAAAATAGGTTTACAGAAAGGCATCACAAGGGAGTTGTCTGGGCGTATGCTGACTGTAAACATGACTCCTAATCCCATCTGTGAGATTAACATTAAATGCAGAGGTCACATGTATTTTGATTATAAGCATGGCTTATTACTATTTTAACATTTTCATTTAAAATCTCTCTCAAAATAATGTCTCTGTGTAGGCAGCCCTCACAGCAGTTTTCTTGGTAGCTGTGTGTAAGACTTTGATTTTTCAGCCAATGGGATTTAAGCCAGATTCTGGGGTGAAAGCTGTTTTCCCTTCCCATGCCCCCTCAGTTTTTCCTATCTTTCTATCCTGCCTCACAGACATGGATGTAGGCTTCTCAAGAGAGAATTGCTTAAGAAAAGAATCATAGCACATGTCCAAGACACAGATGCAGGCTTCCCAAGAGACAGAGTCACATTTAAATGTCTGAATGATAGCTATATATATATATATATATATATATATATAGAGAGAGAGAGAGAGAGAGAGAGAGAGATATATATATATATATATATATATATATATATATATATATATATGATTTTGTGGCCAAAGTGCAAAAAACAATGAACTGATATATCTATCCTTTCTATCTTAAAGAATTCCTCCTTTTGTAAATAAAATTGTAAGGTGGCTTTACAATGGGCATTGTTAAGGTTTAGGAATGAGAGAGAAGTGCCAGTAAGACAAAATCATAGGGCAAAATAGGTCAAAGAAAGAAGCTCCATTGTTCAGAGGATTTAAAAAATTAAGTAGTAATGTTTGGTATGCTTTCCACTTAAGGAATTTTTCTTTAGTAAAATGAGACTATAAGGTGGTCCAGGAGGTGCATTGTATAGGTTGACAGATAAGAAAACAGTGCTATTAAGATGTAAACATGGCTCATAATGTTACTAGTGAGATTCTCAGAGAAGCACAGATTACAGAGGAGAAAGTAAGGTTGAACTCAAAGGTCATTTACATTTTGACTCTAAGCATGGCTTATTGCTATTTTAACACTTTCATTTTAAATATCTCTTAAAATAATGCCTCTATGTAGGCAGGATTTTTGCTGTTGTTTGGTTTGGTGCTGTGTGGTTTTTCTTTTGTTTTGGTACTTGGAGGGTTGAACCCGGGGGCTCACACATTTTTTGCAAGTGCTCTACCACTGGGCTGCACCCCCAGTGCATTTTTTATTTTTTAGCTTGAGATAGGGTCTCACTAAATTACACAAGCTACCTCTGGCCTCGAACCTGTCATCCTTTTGCCTCTGCCTCCCAAGTTGCTTGGGATTACAGGTGTGAACCACCAGGCCCTGCCTATGTAGTCAGTCTTTACAGTGGTTTTCATGATAGTTATGTTGAAATTCTTGACTCTCAGATGGCAAGACTTAGACCAGATCCTGGGGTGATGGATCCTTTTTCTTCTTATGTTCCCTTAATTTTGCTGTATTTTATCCTTTTTCAGTTCTATGAGGAGACCCAGAACAGGGCAGCCAAACATAGGAGGTGTACAGGAAGATTTTCTGGATGAGGAGACCTGGGGGCTTCCCAAGCGGAGGCAATGGGGTGGTAAAGACGTGATCCCTGAAGCAGGAAATTCTGCAGCACCAAAGGTTTATAGATACCTAGGAGTTTGTGAGCCTGCAGCCATAGCGCTGTGGCATCTGATCCCCTCAGATCTCAGAAGCTAAGCAGGGTCGGGCCTGGTTAGTACATGGATGGGAGACCACCTGGGAACACCAGGTACTGTAGGCTTGGGAGATAAACCCGGCAACCCACTCCCAAAAAACAATGAGACATTGGAAACTCTATGAACAGCAGAGAAGCACTGACAATAGTGTTTTGCCTGTTGTATGCAGGGTCGCTATGAGTTGAATACTGACTCCACGGCACCACCACTCCACCTAACAACAACAGGAGTTTGTGAGGGGAGAGGAGTTGGGGGAGTGTCTCAGGAGCTGGGATAGGGACAGACCAGAGTGACCTTGTGCATTTGCCTGAGAGGGCAGTCAATTCCCATATGCATGCAAGCAACACGGTGACAGCAGGAATGAATGTTTACAGAATGCTTTGAAGGAAGGAAGAGGCTCGTGGCACTTGTCTGTTGAAAAGAAGGCCAGGCATAAGAAAGCACTCAGGATAGAATCTGTAGGAAGATAAAAGTCAAGGCCTGCCTCAAAGATTCTTTTCTCTACTTCCTGTTTAGCCTCAGGTGCTAAGCACAGGCCATGGCTAAAATGCTTATTCTCTGCTCACAACAGTGCAAATGTACTTAATGCCACTGAATTGTACACTTAAAAATGGACAAGATTGGCTATAAAATTAAAGATTAAAGATATATATATAGCTCAATGGTAGAGCACTTGCCTACCATGTACAAGTCCCTGGATTTCATCTCCAGCACCGCCAAAAAAAAAAAAAATCAATATACAATATTAGTGAATAATTTGTATCTTCATAAAATAATTTACAAAGCAGAATGACACAGGAAGGAATAACATCAAAAAGAAATACGTCAAAATGTCTTCAGTGAGGTTATTTTTGGATGGAGGGATCATGGGTGCTTTTATTGCCAGGTGTTGCTCATGCCTGTAATCCCAGCCCTCAGGAGGCTGAGGCTGGAGGATTGAAGCAAGTTGGAGGCCAGCGTGGGCCACACAGCAAGACGTACACTAAAAAAACCTAAAAACTAAAAACAAGGCTTGTATAATTTACATATCATTAAAGTCACCTGTGTAAACTGTATAGTGCAATATTTTCATATATTTTGCTACGATCTAGTATAGAATAGTTCTATAATTTTGAGTTCTTTTTATATTTTCTTCATATTCGTTCACTCTATTTTTTTGCAGTACTGGGGGTTGAACCCAGGGCCTTGCACTTGAGTGCTTTGCAAGTGCTGGACCACTGAGCTGCACCCCCAGCCCATTTTTTTACTTTTTGAGACAAGGTTTTGCTAAATTACGCAGACTGCCTCTGGTCTTGAACTTGCAATTATCTTGCCTCTCCCTCCTGAGTCACTGGGATTACAGGCTTGTGCCACCCCACCCGGAAGTTCACTCTTAAGTACACTTGTTCTAATTTTCTTCAGTTTCAGCTTGAACTTGCACATGAACAGCTGATGGTCTGATCTACAATCAGCACTTGGTCTCGTTCTGACATTTGAGCTTTTCCATCGTTTCTTTCTACAAATGCAGTCAATTTGGTTCCTGTATGTTCCATCTGGTGAAGTCCATGTGTATAATCACCATTTATGTTGGTGAAAAAATGTATTTGCAATGAAAAGGTCATTGGTCTGACAAAATTCTATCATGTGATCTCCAGCATTGTTTCTGTCACCAAGGCCATATTTTCCAACTGTTGAGTCTTCTTTGTTTTCAACATTTGCATTCCAGTCACTGATATTTATCTGTACAACCTGATTGCTTGTTCAATCTATTTTAGATTGCAGAAGCTGGTAAAAATCTTCCCTCCCTTCATTTGTGGCCTTAGTGGTAGGTGTGTAAATTTGAATAATAGTCATATTAACTGGCTTTCCTTGTAGGCATATGGATATTATTCTATCACTGACAGCATTGTACTTCAGGACAGATCTTGAGATGTCTTTTTTGATGATGAATTCAACCCCATTTTTCTTTAATTTGTCATTCCCAGTATAGTACATCATATGATTATCTGACTCAAAATTACCCATGCCAGTCCATTTTAGCTCACTAATGCCTACAATGTCAATATTTATGCACTCCATTTCTCTTTTAACAATTTCTAAATTTCCTAGATTCATACTACATACATTCCACATTCCAGTTATTAATGGATGTTTACAATTGTTTCTCCTCACTTTGAGTCATGCCATATCAGCAGATGGGGGTCCCTGGGGCTTTACTCCATTTCTGTCATTAAGGTAGACTCTACTTTGAGGAGGCAACTCTTCCAGAGTGGTCTTTTGAGTGGCTTCCTACCTCAGGAGGCTCATTTTCCGGCACTATGTCTAACAGTGTTTCTTTGCTATTCATAGGGTTTTCAATGGCTAATTGTTTTGGGAGTGGGCTGCTAGGCCCTCCTCCCTAGTCTTAGTCTGGAAGCTCAGCTGAAACCTGTCTACCATAGGTGACCCTGCTGGTATCTTTAATACAAGAGCATAGCTTTCAGCCTCATAGCAACACACAAGCCCCCACAGTTCTACAAACTGACAGACATGTGGGGGTTTCATTTAGTAGTTCTACTTAAATATTGTTTCCAATATTTAAGTGGCAAAGATTTACACAAAAGAACATTCATCACAGTTTTTTTATACTAAAAATCAGAAAATATTTAGTATTCCAACAATAAAGAAATAGTTCGTTCATGGTACCTAAGATAGCCTCCACCACCAGTGCTTTCTAAGACTACTTAATGACTAAATGCTAGACATACTGACTGATAATAAGACAGGCCTGAGTACGCGGTATGATTTTAATTTTGATGGTACTATATAAGGCCACGACTGCAGCCATAGCCCTGTGGCATCCGATCCCGTCTAAACAGGGTCGGTCCTGGTTAGTCCTTGGATGGGAGACCACCTGGGAATACCAGGTGCTGTAGGCTTGGGAAAGGGCCCGGCAACCCACTCCCAAAAAACAATCTGCCTTTGAAAACCCTATGAAGAGCAGAGAAGCACTGACAATAGTGTTTCGCCTGTTGTATGTAGAGTTGCTATGAGTCCGACCCTGACTTGACGGCACCTAACAACAATAACAACGTGTAAGGCTACAGTCGCTAGTGGGTGGCAGCCCCAGGGTTCCCCGAATGGATTGGGGCTGTCTGTAGGGAAGCCAAGACCAATGCTGGGCTGATTTGCGTAGAGGGAATCGCGGGCAGCGCCCCGCGGCTTCAGAGGCCAGCCAGCTGCTGCGATGACCTGTCAAGACCGCACCGGGAGGTGCGGGCTGGGCTCATGGCGTGTTTGGGGTGCAGGTAAGCCGCAGAGGTGAGGTGCTGGGGAAGCGTTGGCATTGCTCCTCATTGAGGAGCCCTGGACGCTGACGCCCATCACCTTAGCGGCTCATCCAGGCAGGCAGAGCAAAGCAGGAAGGCTGCACCGCTTGGGCGTTGGCACCAGGCAGCTGGGTCCTGACTCGCGCGCCCCGTGCTCCTGGCCTCACAGTGGCTCAGGCAGACACGCGGGACTTGCCGCACAGCCTTGTGGTGCCCGTGTCAAGATGGAACAGCGGGCACAGGCTTTTAAAAACTACCAGCCAACCACGAGAAAGTCAATCCAGCACCTCGCTATTTATTATAAAGTATACATTTCGATTCAAAATACATTTGTTTGCGGTACTGGAGATTCAACCCAGGGTCTCATATAGGCTAGGCAGGCACCCCACCACTGAGCTGCACCCCCAGCCTGGCTTATTTCTTTTAGCAGGAATTCTTTTCTATGTTTTGAGAATGTATGGCACAGTAAAAGAATTAAATTAATTCAAATGCATTCTAACACACACGTAGGTGTGTATATACATATGTATTTCATTTAAGTATAATCTGTATGTTTTTATTAGCAATTGTTCATTTTATTTTCTCCGGAAAGACTTAACAGAAGCCCACATAATTAAGGAGTCTCTTCGAATTCATAGAAAAGTTGTCTGTAAAAACCCATGGCTTCACCATCACATAGTATTAATTTTTAATTTAGAAACAAAGGCTTCTGGGCTGGGGACATAGCTCAGTGGTAGAGAGCTTCATACATAGAGCCTGGGTGGATATTCAGCACTGTCCAGAAAAAGAAGAAAGAGAGAGAGAGAGAAATCCATGTATGTTTTTGAGCCCCAACCTTATCTAACTGGAATCTGTCATGTTTTCATTAAGATGTGTTTTCTGAGCCTATAAAAAGTATTTTTGGTGTTGCAATATCAGCTATAAAAGCTAGAAACGATTCTAAAAACAACACATTCTGTGAGCTATGATAATTATATTAGTCAGCTTTCCACCATTGTGACAAATAACTGAGATTAATCAACTTAAAGGGAGGAAAGTTTCTTCTGGCTTGAGATTTCAGAGGTTTCAGTCCATAGTTGCTTTACTGAGGTAGCCCAGTACACCAAGGCCAGACCCCATGGCAAGGAAAACCACAGGAAAGCAGAGAGAACAAGCCAGGGTCCAAGGTATCCTGCAAGGGTATGCCCCCAGTGGGCTCACTTCCTTCCTGCCTCTAGCACATAGGCCTTTGGGGGACATTAAAGATCCAAAACCATAAGAATAGTGTTTAATTTTTGTACTTACAACCCAATTGCACGTTTTTTTTAATGTCCGGTTTTCCCACATTTTACATGTTGAATGATTCTAAATTCATTGTCAAGTATATTCACTGAAAAATTCCTTAAAAATTATGACTTGAAACTTTTTTCTTTCAGAATGACTGTGAGAATCTTTGCAAATTGTATCTTCTGTTTGAAAGTCAAATGCTTACCTCGTCAGCAGAAGAAAAGGCTGCAATCAGACATTAAGGAAAATGGTGGAACATTTTCCTTTTTATTAAATCCTCAGGTATCTCCAAATCTCACAAGTTATGATTAACATGATGTGTTCAGGAAATATGAGTCATGTTTAGCAGGGTAACCAGAGAAGACCAGCAGCAGGAGGTGGGAGAAATTGTGATATCACCCTCTGGGAGGTGGGCCAGGAGTGGCAGAGGGGCCAGATGGTCCATCTCCTGGACCATCTGGGTCTTCCTCCTGCTCTGGGAGCTACAGGACAATCCCACATGCCCTGTGATCTGGTATTGTTGGAACACAGGCAAAGTTGTACCAGTGAATAGACTTTCAGACCAACCAAAGCTATTCTCGAAAGAGAATAGTCCTCGAGCATGGCATTTGCAGAACATACATGGTGGCCACCCACTCGTGACAGCTGCAGCTATGCCTCCTGGGACAGAAGAGGAACCTACAGGGTGCTTCCTTTGTGATGTATCCTGTCCTGCTTGTTTTGTTTAATGGCTGATGTCTGATCTCGTCAGACCTCTGCAGTTAAGCCAGGTCAGGCCTGGTTAGTCCTTGGATAGGAGACTGCCTGGGAATACTGGGTGCTGTAGGCTTGGGAGAAGGACCGGCAGCCCACTCCTAAAACAATCAGGCATCAAAAACTCTACGAGTAGCACAGAAACACTAACAATAGTGATGGGCATAGCACAGTATCAGGTAGTGTTTTGTTTTGGCCTGGGGTTCAGTTCATTTAGTAGAGTGTTGCTCTGCATCCTCTGAGGCCCTGGGTTCAATACCCAGCATCACAAAAATGGGAAAAGGACCTGGCATCCCACTCCAGAAACAGTCAGTCATCAAAAACCCCTTAGGGGGGTTTTATATATAACAGAGAAGCATTGCCATAGTGCCCAGGATGGCATAGTGTGAGGGAGTGTTTCATTCTGTTGTACATAGGGCCACTATAAGTCAGATCTGACTTTACAGTACCCCCTGACCCCCTCACACACACCAAAAAAAAAAAAAAAAAAAAAAAAAAAAAAGGCTGAAGGAAACTAACTCCCTCTTTTAAAATGAATTGCAGGCCTAAGAGTTTAGATCTAGAATTTTGCAGCTAAATGAAATCTTGGAAATAATTAAGGCTAACCTCTTTTTTAAACACCTCATTGTAAGAAGTAAGAGTTGAAGGCCAAAGGTGTTAGGTCCCGGACCTGCCTGCCCCTGTCATTTGTCCTTCCTTCTGTTGATGTGTGCTATATCCCTGGCACTAGCCACATGGAGGAGCCTCATCTGTTTTGTGAGGCAAGTTCAGCTCCTGCAGGATACCACAAATGGAATGTTCCCATTTACCTCCAGCTTAGGCAGAATTGTGTATGTTTCTGTCACATGGCTTCTGTCATTTACCTGCCTCCCCATGTCTGTGGTAGCGTGCCATTCTACAGTCTCTGAGGTCCTGAGTTTGATTCCCAGCACCACAAAAAGGGGAGAAGGATGTGGCAATCCACTCCCGAGGCAATCCCAAAACAATCAGCCACTAAAAACCCTATGGGGGTTGCTGTGAGTCAGACACGGCTCAATGGCACCTAGCAACAACATTCTTGTTCTACCTTCTCAGTTCATCTTCTGGATAGAGAATTGCCAACATAGTCTCTCCTTTTTAGAAACTCCCACATACTATATGGGCAACCTTTTGGAATTTCTTGCCAATGTATATAAGTGCAAGCAATGGGCATGGTGGTACACACCTGTAATCCCAGCACTGGGGAAGTGGAGGCAGGAGGATCATCACAAGTTCAAGGCCAGCCTGGGCTACTAGCAAGTTCCAGGTCAGCTGGGGCTACATAGTAAGATCCCATCCAAAAAGCAAAAGAAAAAAGAAATACAAGAAAAGGGAAAAGGAGACAGCTCTACATATAATGATGAGTAATGAGTTCCAAGATGAATTGTTGGTAGAAAAGCAAGCATAGAAGAGTGTGGATAGCATGGTGCCATTTGTACATTTACCTCTGTGTTGTCTATGCATACAGTGTTGTTGTTAGGTGCCATCAAGTCAGGTCCAACTCATAGCGACCCTCTGTACAACAAAACAAAATACTGCCCAGCACTATATCAGTGTTTTTCTGCTAGTCATCGGGTTTTTGATAGCTGATTGTTTCAGGAGTAGGCTGCCCCGTCCTTCTCCCATGGGCACAGGATAGCTCTAGAAAAATAGATGAACAGGTTACAACAGGTACCTCTGGGGAAAGAAACTGGGAATAACGATGAGGAAGAAGTTAACATAGAATCATAATTTTGGGTTTCTTTTTAATACTCTACAAGATGCATGTACTATTTATTCAAAACTAGTTAGGCACAGTAGTTCATGCCTGTAATCCCAGTGCCATAGGAGGATAGCAAGTTTGAGGCTAAGGTAATCTGTTTAACATAGTGAGATCTTGTCTCAAGGTAAAAATTTAAAAAGGGGCTGGAGGTGCAGCTTAGTAGCAGAGCACTTACCTAGCATGCTCAGGTCCCTGGGCTCAACCCCCTAGTACTGCAAAAAAAAAAAAAAAAAAAAAAAAAGTAAATAAATAAAATTACAAGTTAACAAAATAGGTAAATGATGAATATCTTTTCAACCTTGCTTTGGTCTCCTAAGGAGATAATTGAACACATGTATGAAGTTGAGTACAAAGTTGAGGGTGTTTAAGACTTATTTACAATAGTAAACATTTGGGAACACGCTACACTTATGTTATGTCCTTAGCCACAATCTTTAAAAACCGTTAATTTGGGGTCTAGGGCTGTAGCTCAGTGGTAGAGTGCTTACCTAGCATGGACAAGGCCTTGCATGTTCAACCCCAGTACTGGGGGCGGGGGGAACTGTTGATTTTTAAAAAAATTTATGCACCAAGAAATATTATTTATAAAGGTTTTCTAAATCTGAGGAAAAATTATTATAAACTACCTTAAAATAAGACTTTTAGGGTGAATCACAGATACAAATAATGTACTTAGATTGTGTATTTACTAATGCATAATGGATTGACTCTTTTTTTTGTAGTGCACACATGTTATCTTAGACAACATTGATGTTCTGAGTCGGTATCAACTGAACTGTATGCAAAAGAACCACATCCATATGGTAAACCTAGACTTTATATGGGACTCTGTCAAAGAAAGGAGGCTCTTGGATGTGAAAAATTATGATCCTAATAGGTCATTGGCGATCACGCCACCTGCCAATGAAAAGGCAAGCACTTCCGGTAAGCATTTCCTAGCAAGCATTTAATAGTGTATTGTAGGTGTTATAGTGAGTCTGTAGCCATACCACTCTTGCACATTATCCTGGCAGATCTCGGAAGCTAAGCAGGGTTGGGTCTGGTTAATCCTTGGATGGGAGACAACCTGGGAATACTGGGTGCTGTAGGCTTGGGAGAAGGACCTAGGCAGCCTGTTCTGAAAGCAATCAGTCATTTAAAACCCTTTGAATAGCAGAGAAGCACTGCCATAGTACTAGGCATGGCATGGCACAGGGTTGGGGAGTGATTCCTTTTGTTGTACATAGGGTCACTACGAATCAATCCTGACTTGATAGCACCTAACAACAACAGCAGGTGCTGTAGTAGATATTATAGGCAAATAAATATTACAGGACCTACTACAGAACTACAGAAATGCTACAAAAACAACGAGGCTTCTTTTTACCTTGGAAAATGGGCAGCAAAATAATGAAAGATGAAAGACTAATTTAACAATAGAAATAGATCTCTCAATATCCAGTGTAGTGTGGTCAGATTCAAAATGACCAACAAACACTGATAATCTCAGAAAATTTGATGGGTAATTTTAACTGGGAAAGGAAAGCCTTTTTGTTAAAAAAAAAAATTATTATTATACCTCCTTGGGCATGGTGGTGTATGCCTATGGTCCTAGTACTTGTGAGGCTGAAGCCGGAGGATCATGAGTTTAAGGCCAGTATGTTTCATCATGAGACCCTGTCTAAAAAAAAAAAAAAAAAAAAAAAGCCAGGCACCTGTGGTACACACCTGTAATCCCAGCAACCAGGGAAGTGGAGGCAAGAGGATTGCAAGTTCAAGGCCAGAGGCAGCCTGCATAACTTAATGAGACCCTGACTCAAGATAAAAAATAAAAAAGGAGTTGGGGGTTTAGCTCAGTGGCAAAATGCTTGCAAAGTATGTGTGAGGCCCTAAGTTCAGCCTCCTAGTACCACACACACAAATAAAAGTTATTACCACATCCAGTGACTGTGGACAATTTATGACTGTTATTGTTAGGTGCCGTCAAGTCAGTATCCGACTCATAGTGACCCTGCGTACAACAGGGGAAATACTATTGTCAGTGCTTCTCTGCTGTTCATAGGGTTTTCAAATGGTGGATTAATTTTTGGGAGTGGGTTGCAGGGTCCTCTCCCAAGCCTACAACACCTGGTTTTCCCAGGCGGTCTGCCATCCAAGTACTAACCAGGCCCAAACCTGCTTAGCTTCCAAGATCTGATGGGATTGGATCCCACAGGGGTATGGCTGTAGGCTGCTAATTTGTGACTAGCATTGTGCTAAAGAAGTTTCCTCCAAAAGAATCTCTCCTCAAAAGAAACATCTCATTTATAAACACTGATTTTATTTTGGAATCCAGCCAAGAAGAAAACTTCCTTGGACATACAGAAATGCATATCTCACAAGTCACATCAAAAACCAGTCAGTTCTTCTGGAAGTGCTGGCGCACGCCTATAGTCCCAGCTACTTGGGATTCTAAAGGACAAAGATCACTTGAGCCCAGGAGTTTGAGACTGGCCTGGGCAACATAGTGAGACCCTATCTCAAAAACAAACAAACAAAAATCAAGAAGTTCTGATAAATACTAACTTACAGTATACACACAGTATATGTTAGCTATAACAATAAACATTTTGGTAGGGCAATGCCTCTCTAGACAAGCAGTTTTCCAGAAATGCTGCTAGAGTCATCAGACTTTCTACTGTCTCAGAAAGTGATAGCTAAGACAGAAATAGGCAAGTTTGAAAACTCCTTTTACATTGAAAATGTGTAATTCGATATCCAGAATAATCTGTTCAGATTCAGAGTTCCTACAGAAACACTGATGATTTTTGAAACTTTTTTTTGCAGTACTTGGGGTTGAACCCAGGGCCTTGTACATCCTTTGCAAGTACTCTACCACTAGGCTGACCCCTAGATAATTTTTTATTTTCTATTTTGAGACAGGGTTTCACTAAATTACGCAGACTGCCTCTGGCCTCGAACCTGCCATTCTCCTGCCTCTGCTTCCCAAATCAGTGGGATTATACACATGAGCCACTGGCCCAGGAATCTTTGAAAACTAGAAAGAAAGCCTTGAATTAAGAGGTATTCCTGGAGCTGAGAATGTAGCTCAGTGGTACAGCACTTGTATGCATGAATCCCTGGGCTCAAATTCTAGCACTGCTAAAAAAATAAATTATTTGTATGTACCATAATTGTATTGATAATGTTATGATTCCTCTACCTTGAAATATGAAGCAAAAGCTCACATAAAGCCCCTGAATTTCCCCTTTCTAAACTAGAACATCCCCAGTTCCTTCATTTGTGGTATTACAACATTCAGAACTCATTCTGATCTTAGAATAAATTAGAAATGCATTTCATAAAATGAAGCGTGGTGTGCATGCCTGTAATCCCAGCACTTAGGAGGCTGAGGCAGGAAGATCAACTGACTTTGAGGACAACCTGGGCTACATAGTGAGTTTCAGGCCAGTCTGAGCTATATAAGCAACACCTTGTCTCAAAACAACAAAAGAAAGAGAGAGGGTGGTAGGATTAGGGGAGAGGGGAGGGAGAATATTGTGTGGCTACTAATGAATTCAAATAGCCATGTGTTGTGGCACCTGCCTGTGATCCCAGCTACTCAAGAAGGCTGAGGCAGGAGGATTTTGGTTTAAAGCTAGAGGTAGCCTGCACAGTTCAGGAAAATTGTGTTGCAAAATAAAAAATAATAATGGGTTAGGAGTGCAACTCAGTGGTGGAGTACTTGCCTAGCATGCAGGAGGCCCTGGGTTCAACTCACCAGTATTGCAAACATAATTTAAAAAATGAGTTTCAAATAATACATATTAGATTAGAATTCTTCTCATATGCCTATTACATTCTCAATATCTTACACACCTTCCCCTTTTCTCACTTGCAGTGGCCTTAATTTACCAATAACTGTACCTCATTTAAGGATAGCTAAAAGGAATTTTGGCAAGCATGGCGGCACACACCTGCCTTAGTACTGGGAAGCTGAGGCAGGAGGATTGAGAGTTTGAAACCAGTCTGGCCTACATAGTGAGACCCCCCTCCTCAGCAAAAGAAAAAAAAAGAAAAAAAAAAAAAAAAAAAAAGAACCAGGAGCTAGGTGGAGTGTTAGTCCCAGTTCCTCTGTAGGCTGAGGGAAGAGGATCATTTGAGCCTAGGAATTCAAGGCCTGCCTGAGCAACAGAGCAAGACCCTGTCTCAAAAAGCCAAAATAAAATAATAAATAAAACTTTGAGTAGTAAGCAAGGTTTTTTTTTTTGTTGTTCTGTTTTATTCTAGAAGTGAAAACAGATGATCTATTCCTGGACAATGTACCAGAGAAGGAAAATGCAGAGCTCACTGAGTAAATATTTTATTAACTTCAAGTACAGTATTAAAATGCTATGTATAGACTCTTTCAGTATTTTAACTTATTTTCCTCTGTTTATTGTTTTTATGTACTTAGGATTTTCTACTTCAACTAATAAAGTAATCATTATTTTTATCTTCTTAGTATTATGTGAGTTCGGATGTAGTAGATTAATTGATTTTTAAAATGATCTCACCTGGCAATGAGATTTGAACAGCCTGCTCAGGGTGAGAAATATGTCTACTTTCATTCTTCTATATATGGACATGCAGTTTTCCCAACACCATTTGTTAAAGAGACTACCTTTTCTCCAACTTATGCCTTTGGCACCTTTGTTGAAAATCAGGTGGCTTTAGCTGCAAGTGTTTTTTTCTGGGTCTTCTATTCCGTTCCATTGATCTTCATGCCCTTTTTTTTTTCCTTTGCCAATACCAAGCTGTATTCGTTACTATGGATGGCCCTAATTTTTTAATGTTAATTTTGTATCCTGCTACTTTGCTAAAGGAGCTAATTAGATCTAAGAGATTTCTAGAGGAGTCTTTACAGTCTTTTAAGCATAGAATCATGTCATCTGCAAACAGGGATAATTTGACCTCTTCATTCCCTCTTTGATCCCTTTTATTTCTTTCTCTTGCCTTATTGCTCTGGCAAGGGTGTCAATCAGTATATTGAAGAAGAGTGGAGAGAGTAGACACTCTTGTTCCTGATTTTAGGGAGAATGCTTTCAATTTTTCCCCCTTTAGTATAATGCTGGCTGTAGGTTTTTCATATATAGTTTTTATGATGTTAAGGTCTGTTCCTCCTATTCTGAGTTTCTTCAGCACTTTTATCGTGAAGGAATGTTGAACTCCCATGCTCTTTGAACTATTTTTAGAATATCTAAGGAGGGATGAGAAACTTACAGTGTATTTCATAAGGAATTAGGAGACCTATTATAAAAATTTTTTGGCCTAAATATCCATTTTAATGTTACAATTTTAATTGTATAAATTTCAGTTTTTATGCAGAAAACATGGAAAATCCTCATTTTCCTCAAGATTTTGAAGTTGTAAAATACAACATGTTGGAAAAGGTAAGATTCTGATTTCTATTTACAAAAGAGGAAACCATATGAATGACTTCCAAGTGCTTTACCTGTTTGATCAATTTCTCATGGAGAAATTGTTCATATCTTACATATCATATATTCCATAACATGAGAGTTGGTTTTTGCCAATCAGAACATTTTTCTGCTTTAAATTTTATATTTAAAATTATCATCATGCTCATAATACAGATTTTAAACAGTATAGAATATTAATATGGAATTAAAAAGAAGACTCTTCCTCTCTGTTATTAATATTGTCCTATATTTGAAAATACTAGATGTGACTCCAAGTATTTAGACCATGTTGAATTGTTGTTTCTTTTGCATTAAAAAAAAATGAGAAACTTTTCTTTGACAAAGTTATATAAACAAAAATCAGCACTTGTCTTCAAAATGATGCTCTATTTGTGTTTTTTCTTTTTTCCCTTTATTGGTAAATGTTGGTGGGGTACAGAGAAATACAGCATTTGCTTTTTCTATTATGCAACTATTACATCACTTTTGGTTATACTTTCATCAATTTACAAAGTTTATGGAACCTTTTGACTAATATGCAGTAAAACTCATATACATATTACTCATGAAGTTGTATTGTTTACATTGAAATTGTCCTCTCTTCCTTTACTTCTTTATATTGTTTTTCCTCCATCCCACCTTCTACAACTTTCACTTCCCTTTGCTAGTCCCTCTCTCCTTCTTTCTACCCTTTATATTTCCCCTTCTTTGTTAAGTTTAATTGTGCCTTTTTATATACCTGTTTATGTACAGTTTTTTTCCTTCCTTTAAAGTTCAGCTCCCATACATGAGTGAGAACATAGGTATTTTTCTTTTTGAGCCTGTGTTCATTCACTTAAGACAATTTCTCCAGCTCCATCCATTTTGCTGCAAATGACATTATTTCATTCTTTTTTGTTGCTGAGTAATATTCCATTGTGCATATGTACCATAATTTTATAATCCATTCTTCTGTTGATGGGCATCTTGGTTGGTTCCATATCCTTGCTGTTGTGAAGAGTGCTGCATCTATTTGTTTTTCAGATTATTTTAATAAATGTAATTTGAAAATAACATTTCCACCTACAATAAGGAAAATATGAAAAGTAGTATGTTATAAACATACACAGAAAAAACATAGAAGAGAGAAATGCCAAATTATTGATAGTGATTGTCTCTGCGGTAGGATTTCAGGTGATTTTTATTACCCTCTTGATGCTTTACGCATTTTCTAAATTACATCTCTAAGTGAACGTGTTTCACGGTTATCACTTTATCCTCAGTCGAATTTTCGGATGTGTTGTGTGGCTGACCCTCTCCTCAGTGTGTCTTCTGAAGGGTGCCCTGTTTTCCAGGTGGGAGTGGACAGAGGCCAGGTAGCCACGGTGGTGGTGGTGGTGGTGGAGCTGTGGTGCTGCTGGGACCTTGGAGACTGTCCTTTTGGGATATCTGCACACTTCCTCCTGGCAGATGGCATTCAGGTAATACCTTTTTTTTTTTTTTCTTCAGTACTTGGGTGTTGAACCCAGGGCCTCACACATACTTTTGCAAGTGCTGTATCACTGAGCTGCATGCCCAGCTCATTTTTTACTTTTTACTTTGAGACAGGGTTTCAATAAGTTGCACAGGCTGCCTCTGACCTTGATCTTACCATCCTCCTGCCACCACCTCCCAAGTTGCTGGGAAGACAGAAATGTAGCACCTCATCCAGTTTTTAATGCCATTTATATTGATTCCCCTATGTTTATCCAGCCCTGCACATAACGTGTTGTTGTTAGGTGCTGTCAAGTCATGTCTGACTCATAGCAACCTTCATAGGGCTTTCAATGGCTGAATGTTTTGGGATTGCCTCGGGAGTGGATTGCCACGTCCTACTTCCATTTTTATGGTACTGGGAATCGAACCCAGGACCTCAGAGAGTACAGAGTGGCACTCTACCAACTGAGCTAAATCCTAGCCCTGCTTATAACAAGCTTCCTTAAAACTGGTCAAGGAATCAGCCAACCTGGTAACCTTTTGCTTCTCACCTAGCATCTTAGCCAGGACCGCTGTAACAAGTCCTGTGGTATTTGGTGGCCAAGGGGTGTACACAACAGACATTTCTTTCTTTCTTTCTTTCTTTCTGTTCTTTCTTTCTTTTTTTTTTTTTTTTTTTTTGGCAGTACTGGAGGTTGAACACAGGGCCTTGAGCTTGCATGCTCTGCAAGTGCTGGACCACTGTACCACAAACGGGCACCCTCAGCCCTTTTTTTTTTACTTTTTGAGAGAGGGTCTCACTAAATTACACAGACTGCCTCTGGCCTCAAACTTGAGATCCTTCTGCCTTCGCCTCCCGAGCCTCTGGGATTACAGGCGTGCGCCACCGCACCCAGCTAGACATTTGTTTCTTACAGTCCTCGAGGTCCAAGATCAAGGTGTGGCAGAGTGGCTCCTTCTGAGGCCTCTCTTTTCAGGCTATGGATGGCCACCTTCTGGCTATATCCTCATATGGTCTTCCCTCTTGACGTGTCTGTCCTCATTTCTTCTTTTTATAAGGACACAAGTCAGATTGGATTGGAACTCAACCCACATGGCCTCATTTAATTTAATTAACTCTTCAAAGGCCCCCTCTCCAAATACGTTCTGAGGTGCTAGGGGTTAGGCCTTGAGCATGTGAATTGAGAAGGACAGCACAGTCAGCCCATAATAGTCAGTAAATAGTTCTGCAAAGTAAAAATGTGTTCTCTTTTGTTGTTAGGTGCTATCAAGTTGGGTCTGACTCATAGCCACCCTATGTATAGCAGAAAGAAACACTACCCAACACTGTGCCATGCACACAATTTTTTTTTATGTTTGATACCACTGTTGTAGCCACTATGTTTCTTCTCATTTTGAGTCATGTCACATCAGCAAATGGATGTCCCAGGGATTTACTCCATTCTGGTCATTAAGGTAGATTCTATTTTGAGGAGACTTTTCCCAAGTTGTCTTTTGAATTCCTTCCAGCCCGGGGGGGCTCATTCTCTGCCATGATATTTAGCAGTGCTTCTCTGCTATTCATAGGGTTTTCAATGGCTAATTGTTTCAGGAGTGGGCTGTTGGGTCCTCCACCCTAGTCTGTCTTGGTCTGGAAGCTCAGCTGAAACCTGTCCACTATGGGTAGCCCTGCTGGTACCTGAAATATCAATGGCATAGCTTTCAGCATCACAGCAACATGCAAGCCCCCACAGCAGGGCGAGCTGACAGACACATGAGGGTGTTCTCTTTTGAGGTGTGGGAAGTAAGGATTGTCTCCTAACTAGAACCACTAAGAGTCCTGCCAGAGGAGAATATTCATGGGTGTGGGGAGTGTAGGATTCTTATTTTTGTTCCACATCACTTGTGGGATATTTTCCTAATATGTACACCTCTAAAGCAATTCATTAACACAATTTCACCAAGCAATATGCTAGGTCCAAAACACAAAGATAAAAAGTGCTTTACAAACTGACCCTCAGAAATCCCCATCTGGAAAGATACAACATGTTCTTTGCTGCAATCCACGAGATAGTTCTGATGCTGAAATGTGTGAAGTACTGAGGTCTTATGGTCACAGAACCCTGGAAATAGCAAGGGAGGCTTTGTAGAGGCTATGACCTTTACCCCATGTCAGTGTCAAGTAAAGAGCTCTGTTCCAACCTCAAACAATTATGAAACAAACAAAATCCAGAATTAGTGCCTAACAGTCAAAGAAAATACACAACAGGCAACGCCCACCAGGGTGTCTTCTCAAATAGACAGTCGGATTGCAGACCTGCCTGGACCACAAGCACAGCAGGATGCACAGTCACTTAGTGAGAGAGGTCCTCGCACGGCTCCACATGGACTCTAGAAGCTTCTCACTTTGGCCCCGTCCCAGGTATCAACTCAGGGGCGAGGGAAGGAGATGCACCTCAGGTGGGAATGAGATCCAGTGGCTAAGAAGCCCTGCCCTTCTGGAGCCTAGGTTGCAGACACTTCGAAGGAATGTCCCAGTCCCACGATTTAGCATTGTCAGTAAAGCCCAAAGCTCCGATTTCCCATCATTCATTCATTGAAGTCCCCATCCTGATGCAATTTGCCTGTCAGAAGTCACTGTTACCTAAGCAATTTTGCCTAAAACCACAGCTGACTTTTATCAAGTTTCTGTGGGATCAGAGAATGAGTTAAAGGTTAAAGGTGGCACAAGAGGAGAAAGGGTTTTATTAACTTTGTACTCAAAAATGTATACTACATTTTGTGGGGAATTTAGTTGCTTGGATAAAAAGCAAAAATCAAGTTGAAAACCATGATACAATGTATTATAATTAAAAACAAAAACCAAACACAGTCCTACTGCATAGGCCATGGAGGTTACCTACTACCTGTAGCAAACCCAAGTCTAAGAACTGAATAGAGTGCTACTTTGGGAAGCCTGTCCACCTTGATAGGAATGATCCTCACCTGACCAGCAATGAAAGAGCCACTCAGCAGAAGAGGATTTCCCAGCTTGCCCTGCTTCATAAAACCATCTTGATGGAAATCTTCCAAAATTATTTAAAATTGTGTTGTCCAATAGGCTTTCCATCACTACAACAAAATGCCTGAGCTAATTAACTTATAGAAAGAAAAGGTTTATGGCTAGGAGTGGAGCTTGGTGATAGAGTGCTTACCTAGTATGTGCAAGACCCTGGGTTCAATTCTGCCTTGAGACATTCAAGATCCAAACTACAGCACCTACCTTCTTAGATGAAACGACTTGAAAGTACAGTTCATTTTTGCAAGTTTTGGAGATGCCCTGCAGCCACCAGCCTGGGAGAATGGCATATCAGTGTCATGAGTAATGTGGCTTCTCCTGAGGAATACATACCCCAAAGTCAGGCTCTGCCAACCTGTACGAGGACACCAGGACTCCCAGCTGGGGCAAATCCTCCTGTATTCTGTGGGGTTAATGTTAGGATACTTGCTCCTTGGAGGGGCAGGGATTTCCAAGAAGAGCAGAAAATACCATCTCTGAAGGCAATCTTGGATGTGGGGATCTGTGTCCCCTTCCTTTGTGCTCTCTGCCTCTAACATTGTTTGCATGACCTAATAGGTCTCCTTCCTTTTTCCTTACTGGAAACTGTCATTTCGTTTTGACTATGTGTTTGTCTCTAACAATTCCATCCTTTGCAAGGTATTTTCCCTCTCTTCTCCACCTCCAATTTCCTTTTCACATTCCCTAAAAGCTGGAATGAGAGCCTTCAAAGTTCATAAGGAGAATATGCAAAGAATATTCTAAGAATCTGTGGGCTCTGAACGAGTGTTTGAATGACTCTCCAAGGAATCAAGTGGTCTTTTTTTCTCCTATACCTCCAGGTTTTAGGCTGTTTTGTGAAAAATGAAAGATTTAAGTAATTCTTTGACAAGAATTTCTAAACTTCTTCTTGGCATGGATCTTACTATAGTCTTAGTGATGTTGACTAGAAAGTTGTTGTTAGGTGCTGTTGAGTTGGTATCTGACTCATAGTGACCCTGTGTACAATAGATGAAACTCTATTGTCATGCTTCTTTCCTATTCATAGGGTTTTCAATGGCTAATTGCTTTGGGGGAGTGGGTTGCCAGGTCCTTCTCCCAAGCCTGTAGCACCTGGTATTCCCAGGCGGTCTCCCATCCAAGTACTAACCAGGTCCAACCCTGCTTAGGTTCTGACATCTGACAGGATCGGATACCACAGTGGTATGGCTGCAGGTGACTAGAAAGTAGGTGTTTCATAAGGATAGATTTGTCAATAAGTCACTGTACCTTTGCTTATACTGTAATTCACAGACTAGAAGACAGTTCACTGTAAAGAAAACCTCTGCGGATGCCAGTGAATATTATGAAAATTACATTGAAGACCTGAAGAAACAAGGATTTCTGCTCAGAGAACATTTTACACCCGAAGCAACCCAGTTAGCATCTGAAAAATTGCACGCAGTAAGATTGGCTGATATGTGTTACTTTATGTTGTTGTTGTTCAGTGCCCTTGAGTCTGGTCCAGCTCATTGCAACCCTCATAGGGTTTTCAATGGCTGTTTCAGGATTGCCTCGGGAGTGAATTGCCACATCCTTCTCCCATTTTTGTGGTACTGGGGATCAAACCCAGGTCCTCAAAGACTGCAGAGCAGCACTACCAACTGAGCTAAATCCCAGCCCTACTTTGTTATTGATTGAATATTTTTGATGGAAATGTTTTCTTTATTACAAATAAAGATTGGCAGGAGAGTTGATAAAGAGTTAAGAAAAGGAAAGGGAAACCCAAAGAAGGGCATGTAAGCTGAGTAGGGAGTGAGCTCTCCAACAAGCCACTAGATTTATTGCTTATTTTAGCAACAACCCCACACAGCATTGGAAAGATTTCGTTATAATCTGGGCCACGCGTCAAGAGTCCTTTACTCTGTCACCAACAGGCCAAAGTTAAAGGGTATGGAAAAGACAAGAGGAGGAATAAAATGGAAGCCAAGAGATGAGGGTGGGGACCTCAGAGAAGAGTGTGTGGAGTGGAGGGAGAGAGAGCCCAAGAGGGAGGAAGCCCTGGCCTTGCAATTCCCTATGTCCCAGACTGTCTTCTGTCGCTGCCGTAAGACCCTTGGCACTGAGCACTTTGTGGGTAGAGGTTTACGTGGCTCCCCACTCTGGGGGCTGGAAGATCTAACAGCTTGGTGCTGGCATCCTGGTGAGGGTCCCCTGGGCTGCATCAGAATGTGCAGAGAAGAGGAAAGGGAAACTGCACTCCTTCCTTCCCTGGAGAACAGAACCAGTCCATTCTGCAGGCCATGCCCCATGAGCTGATGACCTTCCAGCAGGCCTCACGTGTTAAAGGCTCCACCACCTCAACAGTGCCACACTGAGCACCCAGCTTCCACAGACTTCTGTGGGACACACCCACACCATTTCTAATCCATAACACCTGCCTGAGGGGGATTTTCCTGTTGTTGTTAGGTGCTGTCAAGTCATGTCAGACTCATAGCGACCCTTACAGGATTTTCAATGGCTAATCATTTCGGGATTGCCTTGGGAGTGGATTGCCACATCCTTCTCCCATTTTTGTGGTGCTGGGAATTGAACTCAGGACCTCAGAGACTGCAGAACGGCACTCTACCATCCTGAGCTAAATCCCAGCCCAGGGACTTAATTTTCTCCTCATGCCCTTTGTTTGCTGGCCTGTGTTAGTTTTGTTGTTTTGTCATACTGGGGGGATTGAACCCATGGTATTGTGCATGCTACACAAGTGGTCTACCACTGAGCTACACCTCAACTCCTTTTTAATTTTAGGTGTTTTGTTTGTTTGTTTTTTTCCGGTACTAGGGTTTGAACTCAGGGCCTCCTGCTTGCATGCTTTGCAAATGCCGGACCACTGAGCTGCACCCTCAGCCCATTTTTTTAGTTTTTGAGACAGGGTCTTGCTATGTTACGCAGACTGTCTGTGGCCTCGAACTTGTGATCTTCCTGCCTCCGCCTCCCATGCTGCTGGGATTACAGGTGTGCGCCACCTCACCCAGCATTTTAATTTTAGGTTTAAACAAAAAATTTTTTTATTTATTATTTTTGGTACAGGAGTATTGAATCCAGGGCCTCATCCATGCTAGGCAAGTGCTGTACCAATGAGCTGCACCCCAGCCCCTTTAAAAATTTTATTTATTTATTTATTTATTTATTTGCTACCAAGTTGCTGAACCCAGGGCCTCGTGCATGCTAAGAAAGTACTCTACCGCTGAGCTGCACTCCAACCCCCCTTTTTATTTTTTACCTTGAGACAGGGTCTCCCTAAGTTACTCAGGCTGCTTATGGCCTCAAACCTAGATCCTCCTGCCTCCACCTTCTGAGTTTCTGGGATCACAGGCATGCACCATGGTGTCCAACTGTTTGCTTGCTTTTTTGTTTGTGGTGCTGGTGGTCAAACCCAAGGCCTAATGCATTTGCTAGGCGTGTATTCTACTACTATGCTACACCTCTGGCCTCTGTGTTATCTTTAAACAAAGGGGCTCCTGATGGTTCTTTTGGTGGTGATTCTTTCTTATTTTGTCGTTGCAGCTGCTTTTGGAGGAGGTGCTAAGTTCAGGCTCTCTGAGCCAGGAGGTGAGCAATTTGGTGGAGATGATTTGGGCAGAAGCTCTGGGCCACCTGGAGCACATGCTTCTCACGCCTGTGAACAAGATTAGCCTCAATGATGTAAGTTAAGTGTATCATTAAGTCAGACCATGACAAACCTGCTTCCTGGTTTATTAGATTAAATCCTCGCACCACATTGATATGCTGGTTGGGGTGCTCTGGAGTCCATTCTTGCCTGGTCTTTTCTTGGACCTTAAGAAAGGGAACCCTGACAGACCCAAGGGGGAAATAAGCATCATCAACACCTGGACTTTCCTGTCTGTACAGGGTCAGGGGACTGGAGCAGGCTAATTCAGAGGCCTGATGCTCTGGACCAAGAGGCTTGTAGCAGGCCTGAAGTACACTGCGACCTTGGTCCGCAGTTAGATGCCAGAACCTGACCTACTTTATAACAGCTCCTTCACCACCTTGTACCTTTTTTTTTTTTTTTCTATTACTGAGGGTTGAACCCAGGACCTCACACATACTAGGCAAGTGCTCTACCACTGAGCTGCACCCTCAGTCCCTTTTTAAGTTTTTTATCCTGTGACAGGGTCTTGCTAAGTTGCCCAGGCTGCCTCGGTCCTTGAACTTGTGATCCTCCTGCCTCAGCCTCTTGAGTCACTGGAATTACAGGTGTGCACCACACCTTCTGACTGTCTTAGGAAAGGCAGGCATGCTTCCAGCCCACAGAAATGCTATTCTTATCTGGATTATGTGTAATTGCAATTGAAAAAACAAATAAAAGAAGGAAGCCCAGTGGTAAAACTTGTGCAACTGCCTTGTCATATGAAAATAACAGGCAGTTTTCCCTTTGGAATTAAACTAAGTTGTTCCAGAGAGAAGAAGGTTTCCTGGGATAAAGTCTATAAAGCACTTGTATAATTTGGAACACAATCATTTCTGGTTTGACACTGACATCTTTCTATATTTCTCACATGAGAAACAAGTGTTTCACAACTGCATTAGTATTCCTGTCTGTGTACATATCATATCCACATGCACATAGGAATGGATAGACAAGGCTCTGTCTGCATGTGTACATATGTGTACGCGTGCCTACAAATATGGCCCTACAAGGCTCTGGCTCTTCCCCTAGGCAGGCTGAGCCCAACTTTGAGAGAGTTCTCTTGGCATCATTCTTACACCTTGAGATCAGCATTTGCTTCACGGCAGCTGGGTTGCCCATCTTTCCGGCACTCTAGTAAAATGCCTGAGATAATCAATTTAGAAAGAAAAAGGTTTCTTTTGGGTCACAGTTTTGGAGATTTCCATCCATGGTCAGTTGGCCCTGTTGTTTTGGGCATGTGGTGAGGCAGCTCATTGCTGCAAGAGTGAATAGTGGAGCAACACCCCTCACCCTGTGGCCAGGAAGCAAACAAAGAACAAGGAGGAGCCTGAGGTGTCAGAATCCCCTTCAAGGACACATCTCCAGTGGCCCACAAACTTCCTTGTAGGCCCCACTTTGTAAAAGTCCCCTACTCCCTGTAGAACCTCCCTGGATACCAGCTTTAATTCACGGGCCTCTGAGGGGCACTTGAGACCCCTGTCTTGTGGAAAGCAGGTAGTTGCTGTGGGTCCCACTGTTACTTGAGATATTTTGCACATGCCCTTCACTTCTATAATTACTAAGGTTGACTGTAATAAGCATATATGGCTTTCTGTTTAAAGGTGAGCAAGGCAGAGGGGATTCTTCTTCTGGTGAAGACAGCACTGAAAAATGGGGAAACAGCAGAGCAACTGCAGAACACAATGGCCGAGTTCTACAGGCTGATCCCTCACAAAGACCCAGAGGCTGAAGAAGTTAACCTGAGACTATTAGCCAAGAAAGAGGACCTCTGCCAGGTGAGCCTCTGAAATGAAAGGAATTCAAATGAAAATATAGTAGGGTGCTTGTTTTTTTTTTTTTTTTTCCTTTTGGTACTAGGGGATTGAGGACTGAGGTTTAGCTCAGTTGGTAGTGTGCTTGCTCTGTGTGTTCTGAGACCCTGGGTTTGATCCCCAGCACCACAAAACCAAAAGGACTTGGCAGCCCACTCCTGAAACAATGCAGAGAACAATCTGCCATCAAAACCTCTGTGAATAGCAGAGAATCACTGACAGTGCTTGGCATGGCACAGTGTTGGGAGTATTTTGTTCTGTTATACATAAGGTCACTATGAATTGGACCCATGTTAAGGGCACCTCACAACAACATCGCAGGGGCTCACATATACTTTTGCTTGTTCAACCCCTGAGCCACAACTCCAAGCCCATATTTTACTTTTTATATTTGAGACAAGGTCTCCCTAAGTTCTGCAGGCTGCCTCTAACCTCAAACTTATGATCCTTCTGCCTCCTCCTCCTGAGTCACTGGGATTACAAAGCATGAGTCACCTTGCCCAGTTATCCTTTGTCTCCTTATCTTATGGGTCTTGACATTTTTCTTCATGATTTTTAAGAGCTCTTTATATAGGAGGGGAGTTAGTCTGTGATAATAATGATAATAATTTATTTCCCAGTTTGTCTCTTTACTTTGCGTGTGGTGAACTTTTCATTCTTAGTAGTGGTGGTTGACTTGATTTGTTTCTATCTACAGGAGGTTTTTGCCTTTTTTATAAAAAAATAATGCATCAAGCTCTTATTTTATGGCTGGTGGATTTGTGTTATAGTAAGAAAGGCCCTCCCAATGCCCAGGTTATGAAGATTCATGGACACAGAATGGCCAATGCTCCCCTAATGTTTTTATTAATTAATTAATTTATTTATTTATTTATTGTTATTATTGTTGTTATTTGCAGTACTGGAGGTAGAACCCAGGCTCTCACACTGAGTTGCACCCTAAGGCCATTTTTTACTTATTTATTTTTTATCTTGAGACAGTCTCACTAAGTTACGCAGGCTGCCTCTGGCCTCCAATTTGTATTCCTCCTGCCTCCACCTCCCAGGTTGCTGGGATTATAGGTGTGTGCCACCATGCCCAGACCCTAATGGTTCCTTTTCTTTTTTTTTTAGTACTGGGGGTTGTACCCAGGGCCTTGCGCTTGCATGCTTTGCAAGTGCTATACCACTGAGCTGCACCCCCAGCCCATTTTTTAACTTTTTTTGAGACAGGGTCTCACTAAATTACTCAGACTGCCTCTGGTCTTGAATTTGCGATCCTCCTACCTCTGCCTCCGGAGTTGCTGGGATTATAGGCATGTGCCACCAAGCCTGGCCCTAGTGGTTCTTTTTTTTTTTTTTTT